>VMDO01018822.1:0-15360 GCA_007922755.1 Pedetes capensis
TCTGATTTTAAAATGCAAATGGTAGCTATTTATATTTATTGTTAGTATTTTTCTTATATTTTATTCTCTCAGTTATGAATGTTTACTTAGTTTATAGAGTGGACCTTTAGAAAGCTTTTAATAGTTCATTCCTATTGTTCTAATTCAGAGTTCCTTACTTCTTTCTCAACACTACATAGTCATAGCCTTTTAACTAGTTTCCCCAATCATTAATTGACTGTCCTTAATCCAAATCCACCAGTCCACAGGTATTGAAAACTTCCAACTTGAAAGCAATATGGAGGTATCTTAAAAAACTAAAAATGGATCTACGGTATGACCCAGTTATAACACTATTGGGACTATACCCACGGGGAAATGAGTCATCATACCACAGAGACAACTGCATGTCCATGTTCAATGCAGTACTTTTCACAATAGCAAGGATATGGAATAAACCAAATTGCCCATCAACAGAAGAATGGATAAAAAAAACTGTGGTACATATACACAATGGAATACTACTCAGCACTCAAAAAAATGAAATAGTGTCATTTGCAGCAAAATGGATGGATTGGAGAAAATTATTTTAAGTAAATGAACACAGGTCCAAAAAGGGAAATACCACATGTTCTCACTCATGTGTGGGAGCTGAATCAAAATTAAAAGAAGGAAAAATCTGATACAGAAATTGGAACATAATAAACAGCTAAAGTCAACTTAGCTGAGAAGGGACACTTTAGGGAGCGGAAAGGAGGAGGGAGGGATTTAGCAAAAGGAAGAGATGATGGGAGAAGAAAGAAGGGAGAGGAGGAACAAGGAAGAGTGAGGAATGAGAGAGAGGGTGACCTCAAAGTAAACAGTCCAACTTTAATAGTTCGGGAAATAATTATAATAATACCAATAATACCAAAGAATGGTAATAATACAACTGGGCTAGAAAATTCATGTAATATTACTGACAATGTAAAAAGATAGATCACTACAGAAAAAGTTTGGACCTTAAACATAATTGGGATCCAAGGATATATAAAAATATTCCCACAAAAAGACATGTAAGTGAAAGAGAGACCTTTGGTAGGAGGGTGGGACAGGGGGAGGAGGTGCACAAGAGGGTAAGGGGGAGCTTATTTGTGCAATGTACAATGAAACACATATATGGAAATGTCACAATGAAATGCATGTCAGAATGAAATGCGTTAAGTTGTACATTAAAAATTTCTGAAAAGAATAAAATAATATTATAAAACAGAAACAGGAATAGACAAATAGAATATTCCAATAGAATAGAGAGTCTATGAATAGAACAGTGTTATATGAAATTAGTATAAAATAGGTGGCTGTTCAAGTTAATGAGAATGTGTGAGTTGGAGTATAAAATAATTGGTATTAGGACAATTGACTAACCAATTTTAAGTTGTTATTGACATACATGGGCTGGGATTTAGCTCAGTTGGTAGAGCACTGCTCTGTAGTCTCTGAGGTCCCGAGTTTGATTCCCAGCACTGCAAAAATGGGAGAAGGATGTGGCAACCCACTCCCAAGGCAATCCCGAAACAATCTGCCATTGAAAACCCCTATGAGGGTTGCTATGAGTCGGACACGACTTGACGGCACCTAACAACAACAACATTGACATACATAAGAATTGTTTATAAGTATTGACATCTTATGCAGAATTAATTTCAGAGTTATTAAAGCTATAAACAAGGAAACAAAAGAACTCTTGGAGAACCATAAAGGATATTTTAAAATCTTAAAAAAAAGTTAACTTCCAACTTGCAGAACCATCCTTTAAAGTGCTCCTGAAAAGCCCCTCCCACCTCTACACATCAAATAGGTTACTCTATCAAAGATCATGTGTGCCTAAACTTTCTGAGTTATGTGTGCCTAACCTTTCCTCTGTTTTTCCATTTGAGTTCCTCATTTGCATTTCAGTCCTTAACCTTTTAACTAGGGCTAGTTCTCTGCCAGATTCTCAGCTCCATTAATCAGGGGTCAAAACATCTATATTTCTTTGGTCTAGTTGTTCTCTGCCCGGTTCCCACCACCAGGAATCATGATGCTAAGTATCCTTAGAATCCTTATCACTAGAATGGATAGACTACCTAGTCTACTTCTTCTGCCCTTTCCTCTTCCTGACACGAGGGGGCAGATATCAGAGTCCTCTGAGTAACGAAGAAGGGGCCTGGGGCAAATCATATGTAAAATGGGCTTTTGTTTTTATCTCTGGGACCCAAATGCACTCTTGATGGCCCTGTCCTTCACAGGAGTGTATATAGTGATAGTTCATTATTCAGAAGATTTCTCAAATTATTGTTTCTTCCTGTCTCTCAAACAACTTCTGTCCATATGGCTTATCTTCCAGAGTAATTATAATTATAACAATAAAAACAATAACAGTAATCCCTGTGCATTGTACTAGATGTTTAGTTGTCATTATTTTTTCTTACTGTGTAGAGTATATGCCATTTATCACACTTTATAGTGAGGATACTACAGTTCAAAGAGTTTAAGTGCCCAAGGTCACTTTGGTGGTAGGTGGAAGAAGGCTAACTCTAATCCAAGTTTCTCCGACACTAACAGTTTGGAGCTGGGCTAGGCATGGTGTCAGAGGTCTATCATCCCAGCAACTTGGGAGGTGGAGGCAGGAGGATTGAGGCCAGAGGTAGCCTGCATAACTCAATGAGACCCTTCTCAAAATAAATAAAAATTGGATTGGGGGTGCAGTCCAGTGGTAGAACATGCAAAGCATGTGCCAGGCCTTTGATTCAACCCCCAAGTACCACACACACACACACAAAAATTTGGAACTTTACTTAGTGGGCCATAATGCATAAAGCATATACTTTTGAACTGTCTCTTCACATTCTTAGTTTCACACAGTAAGCAAACAGTAAAGCTCTGTGTTTAGGAAGAGAAAATGTATGTTGCGTACTTGTACATGCATTTCCAGCATCTAGCATTATGGTCTAGCATGGGTTGGTGTCTAATGAATGTCAAATGAACAAATGAGAGGATACTATGTAAATTAGTTAGAAAGATAATCTCCCTGTGCTTAACATAGTAGCAGGTGTATGGTAGGTGCTCAAAAATATATGTTGAATTGATGTGGTTAATTACTCAAATATTGTTGAATTAATGATATTACCCACTATACCTTTCTATTTAAAATGCTGCTGCAAATATATGTATTTGCATCATCACAGATCCAGTCTTCTGGTGAAAAAAAAAAGATTATTTTTAATGAATGTTTTTCCTTTGAATCCTACAAAGTGTACTTGATAGTATATGATGAACTCTACTTCTAAAAGAAGATTTTTGTTTACTTGTTTCATCTTACTTAACCTTTCTCACTCCCTAAACCTCCTTCCTTGCCGTCTGGATACTGTCGTCAATTCCATGACTTCATACTCATTGTGCACACAGAAAATTCCCACATCTATATCCAGTCAGTATTTTTTCATGAAGATCCAAAAATATGGCTGCCCATCTTAAACTAAAATGTCCAAAACAACTTTGCCTCCTGCTTACTACTACACCTATGTATTTGCTTTTTCTCATTTGTTTCCTATATTGTTAAATGGGAAGAAGGCTCTGTATTCAGATCTCTGGATAAGAAGCAACCTGGGTTATAAGCAGGAATGTGACCACAGGGGATTCCCTTTGCCATTCCTTTGGAAAAATCAGTCTTGGGCCTACAGCTAAGGCTCCTAAATTAAGGGGCTAATGGCAATCTGTATCACTCCTTCCAAAGAAGTTTCTGCCTTTAAATGTTTTTTCTTGACTGTTAACCTTCTACTCCTCCTTGCTGGTAGAAGTAGGAATGGTAAGAGATGAAGAACTCTTTCTCTTTACCTCCTTTTCTGGAGCATAATATATTGAGAGAATACATTCATTGTTGTTTATATAGTCTCATTCCAAACATCTAAAATGCAAGTGCTAAGATTAAAATCATCTCACTTTTCATCTGACATTTAACATTTCATTGACCACAGTAATCATATGACTGAGTAAATTACTTTGAGTGTTTATGCTGCATTGTAGATTCAGCATATCCAATTGTCTATCTCTAAACCTTAATTAGTGAAGTCAATTATAGTCTCTTGAACTTTCATTGAGGTTTTGCATCTACAGAACTCTTTCAATGTTTGGGTGGATTTTTTCCCCCATTGTCAGTTCTTTCCTAGCTGGACAACTGCCACAAGTTGTTTTGTGAATTCTTTTTCCTGTTACTTTCAGTCCTCAACAGAGTACTTTTCCAGTAACAACACTGTGCAGTTAACTCTTACCTATTTTTCTGGGTCTATCCATGGTTTATCTTTCTTGTGCTGGAGCTATTGAACTTTACCTGATGATATTATGTTTTTTCCTGTTATATTGCTATAATGGCATGTGATTTTGCTTCTCTTTTTATTTATCATACACTGGGCAGGACCTATTTTTCTAAAATAGTAGATGAATTGTCTCCAAATAGTCTTAATTAAGTCAGATGTCTATGTATAATGTTAGACAAGAAGCCTTAAGTGTTCCTCTTTTACATTTTGTCATATTAAATCGAACTTTATAAGGGGCATTCCATTTGTCTTATTCCAAAAAACTTTAACATAGCTTCATATATAGTATTATTGAATGGTATGAATTTTATGAAGATGACCTAAAAGTCAATGCATTTCTAGCCTTCTTTTCTGCACAGATAAATCTTACTTAGTTGCTATATGATCATCTATTATCTGTCTGTCAATATCTGTATTTAAAGAAATGCAATTCAAACTCATTCTGTTGGAGGTTTTCCAGCTAGCCAGGGCTCCGGCAGGGTACCTCAGAGAGCTCTGATTTGGGCTTGTTCAAGCAGTGTCTTGAGTAGATGTTTCTGATTATGACGCATTGATTGTTTTAGAACCATACATTTTGATTTGACTAGAAACAACAGCAATAATCCCAGGGTGTAAGGGTTAAGTGGTTAAAGTAAGTGGTTACGATAGCTCATGCAAGTCTTTTCTTCACTATGCAAAGCACATAACTCCCACAAATAGGCCCTCTGCTTCAGGGGCGCCTGTGTTTGGAGTAGTTAATTGCATTATACCTTATGGGAGGTGACATAGGATATTCCATTAAAAACTTTATAATTTGCCTTACTCTGCTATAATTTTCTTTTAACAGATACAGGGCCCAGCTGAAACATTCAGAATTTCCTGTTAGTAAGTGCTTAAAAGTATCTTGGAAATGAATATCATTCTACTACTTCTGGTTCACAAGGAAGCAGATAAGTTCAGTATGGTACAGAGTAGCTTTTGTGTGCAGCATCCTGACAACCTTGCATGACTTCATATAGGCCATGGGAGCAATACTTGACTGTAGTCTGACCTAAGTCTTATGGAAATGGCCCATTATCCTTGCTGGAGCAAGGAATATAAGAAGCCTGTTGAGAAGCTGCTGTGAAGCAGTCTGTGTCTCACACCTATGATACAGGACAGTGCCATAGGGCCATTTCTCGCCCATCTCTTAGTTTCAGTTGCATGCAGGGCTTTTTACTTATACTCTGTGGGAGTAGAACTGTAGGTTTCTGTGTAAGTATATAACACTTCTTGGGATTTAGGTTAGTGATGGCTGTTCAACAGCAACATGACCCATTTCTTGGGACATCTGTCATATGGTCCCACCAGTTAGGGGTCTTCATGTGGTACTAGGGACTTGGGGAACTGATATCATGCTGATTTGGTTTTTGCTGTCTATGTTAGTAATAAATTGTCTCCTTACCAGCCAAATTGGCGTTAATTTAGCAAGCTAACCTAACAGCTGCAGTAGTAGCTTTGGGAATGCTTGTGTGACATAGTGGAACTCTCACTGGCCAAAACCCCAGCTGGCATGTGTGCCTGAAGATATTCCTTGAGCCTGTGCTTATCTCTGGGCAGAATAGGCCCTCAGTTTGGCTGGTAGACAGAGGCCAGGGGTTTCTATAAGAATTACACTGGGTTGCTTTTCTCACATTGTCTGTTTTTCCTTCTTTTTTTTTTTCTTTCATAGTACTAGGAACTGAACCCAGGGCCTCACACATATTTGGCAAGCTCTCTGCCACTGAACTCTACCCCCAGCCCTTTTTCTATTTTTTATCTTGAGAGAGGGTCTCACTAAGTTACACAGGTTGCCTCTGACCTCAAACCTACCATCCTCTGCCTTTGCCTCCCAAGTCTGGGATTACAGGTGTGAGCCACTGTGCCTGGCTGCTTTTCTCACATTGTCAGGCCAAAGAAAATACTGACACCACCCTCATTAGAAAGTCTTACACAATTGGAAGGACCATGCCAATTCTGAAGTTACCCCTCCACATACACTCACATGAGTATGGTGGGGAAGGAAGCATGATAGTACTTGGGCCTATTCAGAATGGTGTACTTTAAATATGCGGTTGCCTCCTACTCATTAATCCTGTGGTCTCTTCAGTCTAGGATGTTTTGGGTTCCAAAGAAATCAAATATTTCACTATATAAACATCTGAAAACCATTCCTATTTTGGCACGATATCTGGAAAAAATAGGAGGTAACATGAGGGACAAATTAATACATTTTTTAATGTTTCTGCAATACATGTCAATTTTATATTATGTTCTTTTCCAGTACAGGCATATAAGGCTTTAAGTTTCCTTCTAAGGAAACTATGTTAAGTGCATTTCACTGATTCTGATGTTATATTTTCATTACCATTTTAGTCCAAAATTTTATCTGATTTCTCTTGTAATTTATTCTTCAATCCTATTTTTATTTAGAGTTGTATTGTTTACTTTCCAAACATGTAGCAGCTTTTTGGTTTTCATATTGATACTTCTGAGGAAAAGGTTAGTACAGCAGGTCTGGTTGCAAACTCCTTCATGTCTCCACAAGAACTTGGAACCATGATTGACTCTTGGCCAACCCCTGCTTATGTGGCCTTCAGATTTTTTTGAAAATGTTACTGGCTGATTTATTTGTACACCTGGAGCAATGGACCAATGATGTGTATCTAGTTTCTGAGTTTTGATTACCACAGTTGCTTGCATAGTAAGAGATGCCTACATGACCAGCCCTTTATAAAAGCCATGAGTGCTAATTTAAATGCTTTTTTGCTCTTCTCTAGGCAAAGATATTCTGCATATGTTCTTATATTCAGTTCTAGAGAGATAGCATGTATAAGAAGCCTATGTTTGACCTTTCTGGATTCCACCCAATTGTCTTAGTCCATTTTCAGTTGCTACAACTGAAGGGTACAGACTATGTAATTTATAAAGACAAAAAGACTGATTTAGCTTACAGTTCTTATTGTTGTGGTTGGGTGCCATCTAGTTGGGCCCGAGTCATAGCGACCCTATGGACAACAGAATGAAACACTCCCTGACACTGTGCCATGCCTAGCACTATGTTAGTGGTCCTCTGCTCTTCATAGGATTTTCTATGGCTGATTGTTGTGGGATCCTTTCACGAGTGGGCTGCCAGGTCCTTCTCCCATTTTTGGGGTGCGGGGGATTGAGCCCAGGGCCTCTGAGCACGCAGAGCAAGCTCTCCACCAAGTGAGCCAAAACCCAGCCCACTTACAGTTTTGGAAGCTGGAAAGTTCAAGGTGAAGGGGCTAGATCTGTGAGAGTCTTCTTGGTGGGGGCTCTCTGCAGAGTCCCAATGCAGTGCATGGCATTATGTGGGGAGAAGAGCACATACAAGAGAAAGAACCAAATTGGCTTTTATAACAGATCTGCTCTTGAGATGAGACAAACTGTTTACCCATTAATGCATTAATCCATCCATGAGCACAGAACCATCATGACATAATTATTTCTTAAAGTCGTACTACTTACTATCTCACAATGGAAATTAAATTTTACTGTGAATTTTCCTGGGAGTATTCAAACCATAGCCACAATGCTTACCTTTTCCCTGTTACTTTTACTCTGTATTCTTCGCTGTAATAAATTTTAGCCTTGAGTAAACCTTTTATTGAGTCCTTCTGATGAATCACTGAACTTGACGGTCTCCCTGTGCTCCCTAAAACTGTATTCTAGTTTGATTCTGTTGTGGTCAGAGAACATACTTTGTATGATTTCATTTTTTCTTTTTACATTTTGAGACTTCTTTAACTGCATAAAATGTGGTCTCTTCTGCTAAATGTACCATGTGCCCTGAAAAGAATGTGTATCCAGCTATGATTGGGTTGTATTGTTCTGTAAGTATTGGTTAAACCAAAGTACCTAATGGTGCTCAGTTCTGTGTCTTTACTGACTTTATTCTAGTTCATTCAGTTCTTAAGATAGCACAGTTAAAATATCCAGTTATGATTGTTCACTTGTCTGTTTCTTCATTTCTGTCAATTCTTGTTTTATGTATTTAAAAATCTGTATAGGATGCATACACATTTGGCATGATGCTGTACTGTTGAATTGACCCTTTTATAATAATGAAGTGTCCTTTTTCTCTCATAATACATTTAGCTTTGATATTTGTCTTCTGATATTAATGACCATCCTAGTCTTTTCTTTACTCTTTGTAATATACATCTTCTCCATCCATTTATGTTTAACCTGTCTATATATTTATATTTAATGTGTCTTGTAAACATTATGAAGTTTATTCGTTTTTTTACTTTCTTACATTCTGTGCTTTTTAAATTGGAATCTTGTCCAAGAATCTTCAATATATTCATCAATATGGGTTTTTAAATTTTCTATGTCTCTTGTTTTTCCTTCATCTCTTCCTCTTGCCTGTGTTTTTTTGGCACTAGAATAAGTCTCTTTTATTTCTCTTTTACTAAAATAGTAATTCCATTTTATTTTTCCTATTAATATTTTATCTACTCTTTTCCACACAATTTTTATAGCTAGTGCTGTAGGGGTTATAATATACAGGTCTAACTTTTCACAGTCCATTTAATTAATTAATAATGTGCTACTGAAAGTGGGGCTGGGATTTAGCTCAGTTGGTAGAGTGCTGCGCTGCAGTCTCTGAGGTCCCGAGTTCAATTCCCAGCACCGCAAAATGAGAGAAGGATGTGGCAATCTACTTTCAAGGCAATCCCAAAACAGTCAGCCATTGAAAACCCTATGAGGGTCGCTATGAGTCAGACTCGACTCGACAGCACCTGACAACAACAACAACTATTGAAAGTAAAGTATGGAAATATTATACTTATAGGTCCATATCCCTGTCCTTCTGGTGATAGTTGTTATATGTTGAATAGACACTATGCCCCATAAGACTCTATTTAATCATTGAGTCTTAAACAGTTATTTGGTTTATAAAGAAATAAGATGAAAGCAAAATATGTTTTTTTCAATAACTCAACAATTTACCATTTCTGATGCTCTTTATTCATTTTGAATATCTCAATTCCATCTGGTATCATTTCTCTTATACCTAAATAACTTCTATAATTTCTTACAGTTCATGTAACAATGCATGATGTATAATGATGTGTGCTTTTAGTTTTCTTTTATGTGAAAATATCTTTATTTCACTTTTATTGTTCAGTGATATTCTTATAGATATAGAATCCCTTGTTAATATTTTTCTTTTCTTTTCCCCTCAAGGCTTTATAGATGTTATTCCAGTATTTCTGGCATGGTTTCTTCTTTTTGTAATTGACAGAAATTATATATATTTGTGGTATACTACATAAAGTTTTGAGATTATATATATAATATATGAATACATTGTGAAATGGTTAAATTGAGCTAATTAGCATGTGTATTACCTCACATACTTAGAATTTTTGTGTGGTAAGAACACTTAAAATCTATTCTCAGTGATTTTCAAGTATGCAATATATTTTCATTAAATATAGTCACCATGTTGTATAAAATATCTCTTTAATTTATTCTACTTGTCTAACTGAACTTTTAAATCATCTCTCGAACTCTTCCCCAACTAGCCCCACTCTTTACTCTGTGCTTCTATGAACTCAACATATTTCTTCTATCCACTGATGCACACTTAGGTTGATTCCGTATCTTGGCAGTTGTGAATAATTGTGGAATGAACATAAGACTATAGATATCTCTCTGACATACTGATTTCATTTCCTTTTGGTATATACCCAGTAGAAGGATTGCTGGATCATATGATAGTTCTATTTTTATTTTTTTGAGGAATGTCTAGACTGTTTTGCAAACTGGCTATAAAATTTACATTCCCACCAACAGTGAACAAGGGTTTCATTTTCTCTGCATTTTTGCTACTGTTACAAATCAGCTGACTGGGATCTTTTTGCTCTAACTGGGTAGAAATTCTGAGCAGGTAAGGAGTTGCTCTTCTAATGTTGGTAGTCCTAGGTCTGTGATTGCCCAAAGCCTAGTGGCTGGACTGGCAGACCCAGAGGCTTACAGTTCCAAGCCCTAAAAGCCAGAGGCTTAATTTCTCTAGGTTTCAGAAGCCAGAGACTTAACAGCTATAGGTACTCAGGCTGGAGGCTTATTGCTCTGGACTTGAACCACCAGTAGCCCTGTCAATCGGCAGTTATTGTAAACCTCAGCTTCCAGAAGCAGTGAGTAGAAACTGCAGGCAGAAGCAGACAGTGCCTGCTAGTGGTACAGCTCTTGAATGAGTCTTGGGTACTGGAAACATCAGACACTATAGTGGCTAGTATTATAGCTCTTAGGTCTACAGTTTTGGGACCCTCAGATCCTACACGGGCTAGTGGTACAGCTCTTAGGCCTAGAATGTTGAGACCTTTGGCCCTTTAAAGATTGGTATCTCCTGGAAATGCTTTTAGTGTCTGAGGCACATGGTTTATTTTCTTCAGATTTTCATCACTTTTATGTCAGTTTGCCATGCTGTGGGGACTTGCATGTTGCTATGAGGCTGAAAGCTATGTCAACGGTATCTCAGATGCCAACAGGGTCACCCATGGTGGACAGATTTCCCTGAGCTTCCAGCCTAAGACAGACTAGGGAGGAAGACCTGGCAATCCACTTTCGAAACAACTAGCCATTGAAAACCCTATGAATAGCAGAGAAACATTGTCAGATATAGTGCTGGAAAATGAGACCCCAGGTTGGAAGGCACAAATGACTGGGAAAGAGTTGCCTCCTCAAAGTAGAGTCTACCTTAGTGATAGAAATGGAGTAAAGCCCTAGGGACCTCACCTTGCTGATGTGGGATGATTCAAAATGAAGAGAAACAACTATAAACATCCATTAATAAATGGAACATAGAATGTACATAGTATTAATCTAGGAAAATTAGAAATCATTAAAAGAGAAATGGAGTGCATAAACACTGACACTCCAAGCATCAGTGACCTAAAATGGACCGGTTTGGGCCATTTTGAGTCTGATAATCATATGGTCTACTATGCTGGGAATGGCAAACTATAGACAAATGGGGTTGCATTCATCATCAAATAAGACACCTCAAGATCTTTCCTGAAATACAGTGCTGTCAGTGGTAGAATAATATCCATGCACCTACAAGGAAGGCCAGTTAACATGACTATTATTCAAATTCATGCACCCACCACTCAGGCAACAAATGAAGATAGGGAAGATTTATACCACCTACTGCAATCTGAAATAGATCAAAGCCGCAGTCAGGATGTACTGATAATTATTGGTGACTGGAATGCAAAAGTTGGAATCAAAGAAAAAGGTTCAGTAGTCAGAAAATATGGCCTTGGTGACAGAAATGATGCTGGAGATAGTATGATGGAATTTTGTCAGACCAGTGACCTTTTCATAGCAAATACATTTTTTCACCAACATAGATGGCGACTATACACATGGACATCCCCAGATGGAACATAAGGAACCGAACTGACTACCTTTGTGGAAAAAAATGATGGAAAAGCTCCATATCAAATGTCAGAACAAGACCAGGTGCTGATTGTGGATCAGACCATCAACTGCTCATATGCAAATTCAAACTGAAACTGAATGAAATTAGAGCAAGTGTACGAGAACCAAGGTATGACCTTGAGTATATTCTACTTGAGTTCAGAGACCATGTCAGGAACAAGTTTAGTGCATTGGACAGAAATGATAGACGACCAGACGAGTTGTGGCAAGACATCAAAGATATCACTTGTGAGGAAACAAAAGGTTATTTAAAAGACAGGAAAAAAGAGAAGACCAAATTACACATCAAAAGGGACTGAAACTTGCCCTTGAATGTCAAGCAGCTAAAATAAAAGGAAGACATGATGGATTTAAGGAACTAAACAGAAGATTTCAAAAGGCAACTCGAGAAGACAAAAGTCAAATATTTTAATGACATGTGCAAAGAGCTGGAGACAGAAAACCAAAAGGGAAGAACACGCTCTGCTTTGCACAAGCTTAAGGAATTGAAGAGCAAATTCATGCCTCCAGCAGCAATAGTAAAAGATTCTACAGGGAAAATATTAAATGATGCAGGAAACATCAAAAGAAGATGGAAGGAGTACACAGAGTTATTATACAAAAAAGAACTGGTAGATCACCAGCCATTTCAAGAGGCTGCATATGATGAGGAGCCAATGGTATTGAAGGACAAAGTAGAAGCCTGGAAGAAATTTGCAAAACACAAGTCTCTAGATATTGATGGAATAGCAATAGAGATGTTTCAACAAACACATGCTGCACTGGAGGTGCTAACATGTTTATGCCAAAAGGTTTGAAAAACAGCTACCTGGCCAACTGACTGGAAGAGACCCATATTTGTGCCTATTCCCTAGAAAGGTGATCCATTTGAATGTAGAAACCATTGAATGACATCATTAATATCACACACAAACTTTTGCTAAAGATCATTCAAAAGTGTCTGCAGCAGTATATAGATAGGGAACTGACAGAAAACCAAGCCAGATTCAGAAAAGGGTGGGGAACCAGAGACATCATTGCTGATGTCTGATGGATGTTAGTCAAAAGCAGAGAATATCAGACAGATGTCTATATGTTTTATCGACTATGCAAAGGCATTTGACTGGGTGGATCATAACAAATTATGGATAACACTGCTAAGAACTGGAATACCAGAGCACCTAATTGTATTTATACAGAATCTGTACATGGATCAGGATGCAGTCATTCGAACAGAATAAGGAAACACTGCTTAGTTTAAAATCAAGAAAGGTGTGCATCAGGGCTGTATCCTTTCACCATATCTCTTCAGTTTCTATTCATAATCTGCGAAGCTGGACTTTATGAGGAAAAATGTGGGATCAAGATTGGAGGAAGACTCATTAACAACCTGGATTATACAGATGTCATAATTCTGCTAGCTGAAAGTGAAGAAGATTTGAAACATTTACTGATGAAGATCAAAGGACATAGCCTTCAGTGTGAATTGCAACTCAACATCAACAAAACAAAACTCCTTACAACTGGGTCAATATGTTACTTCACAATGAATGGAGAAAAGATTGAGGTTGCCCACGACTTTGCTTTACTTGGTTCTACAGTCAACACCCATAGAAGCAGCAATCAAGATGCATTGCTTTGGGAAAAACTGTGGCAAAAGATCTCTTAAAGTATTGAAAAATAGAGATGTCACGTTGAAGATTAAGGTGTGCCTGACCCATGTCATGGTATTTTCAGTTGCCTCATCTGGTTGTGAAAGCTGGACATTGAACAATGGAGACAGGAGAAGAATTGATGATTTTGAATTATGGTGCTGGAGACGAATATTGAATATACCATGGACAGCCAAAAACCAACAGATCTGTCCTAGAAGATTTGCAACCACAGTGCTCCTTGGAAGCAAGGATGGTTAGACTGTCCCACTTATTTTAGACATGTAGTCAGCACGGACCAATTCCTGGAGAAGGACATGATATTTGAGAGAGTGTCAGGGCAATGAAAAAAAGGAAAACCCTCCACTAGATGGATTGACACAGTGTCTGCAACTATGGGCTTAAACATAAATAAGATTGTGTGACTGGCATAGAATCGGGGAGTGTTTTGTTTTGCTGTACATAGGGTTGCTATGAGTTGGACCCAATTCAACGGCACCTAACAACAACAACAACAACCACTTTTGCTCAGCACCCCAGTCACTGCCTGGAACTCATTAGCTGCCCTCTTGCCACTACTGCAGTTGCTGTCTTCACTATTGCTTCTTCTCCATTGCTGCTTCTGCTGTCTCCTTTTTGTGTTACCCATTCAGCTTGCCCTATTAGTGACAAAGATCAAGAGTAAAGGCCAGGAAAGACCACTGGAGAGATGCCTTTTAGTGGGCTTAATGTTGTAACACCAAGGGGCAGCACAGGAGGGTGTCTCCTGGCTCACTTGAGACGGGAGTTGAACAGCCTGCATATTATATAGTCCCAAAGATGGTGTAGCAAGGCTGTTTGCACCAATCACAGCAGTCCTTCATGCAAACAGAAGACTGTTTTTGCACCAATCAAGGCACAAATAAAAGTTTATGTTTATACATAAGCCCTCTCTGTGCGACCAGGGTATTACTCCCCCTCAGGCGTGGATGAGAATAGCTTCAGAGTAATTAGGGTCATCTAGAATTCACTGGGGCTGGGATTTAGCTCAGTTGGTAGAGCGCCGCTCTGCAGTCTCTGAGGTCCCCAGTTTGATTCCCAGCACCGAAAAATGGGAGAAGGATGTGGCAACCCACTCCCAAGACAATCCCAAAACAATCTGCCATTGAAAACCCCACGAGGGTCGCTATTAGTCAAACACGACTCGATGGCACCTTACAACAACAACAAGAATTCACTGAGGCCTTTCTTGCTTACAATGCTGCTTTCCAAGGCCTGTGCAGGCTGTCTGCAATGATCATGACATGAGCATATTTTCAGCCATGGTAGTTGTGTTCTTCTGCAGCTGTTAGAGTGTCCTCAGAGTGATTGTCAAGTGTCCAAAGTGTCCCTCATAGCACCCTGGCTGGTTGCCAGTAAAGGGCTGCTTGGCTAACAATTCCCTGGTAAAGGCTGACAGGGATAAGGGAACACCTGTCAAATTGCCAGCTCTTGGCAGTTGTAATCATTCACAGGGAGCACTAAACAAGTCTTTACAATAAAGATATAATAAAAGCTCAACACAGAACTTGTGATTCTAATAGCATTTAACAGTGCTTAATTTCTGCCCCAGTGCCCTAGGGAGAGTTGCGTTCTTCTGATAACTTTTCTCAACATTTTCTATACCACTTATCTTTTGTCTTTTTGGTAGTATATGTAGGTATTCTAACAAGTGTGAAGTGGTATCTGTGGTTTTAACTTGTATTTCCCTGATGATTACAGTAGTTGGGCATTTTTTCATATACCTATTGGCCATTTGTGTGTCTTCTTTTGAGAAATGTCTATTCAAGTTGTTCATTTTTATTCTATTTCATGTCATGTTATTTTTATTTTATTTTTGAGACAGGGTCTCATTGTGTAGCCCAGGCTTGCCATGAACTCTCAATTCTCCTGCTATTGCCTCCCAAGTGTTTGGATTA
>VMDO01018822.1:15460-41341 GCA_007922755.1 Pedetes capensis
TTTTTTTTTTTTTTTTTTTTTTTTTTTTTTTTTTTTTTTTTTTTTTTTTTTTTTTTTTTTTTTTTTTTTTTTTTTTTTTTTTTTTTTTTTTTTTTTTTTTTTTTTTTTTTTTTTTTTTTTTTTTTTTTTTTTTTTTTTTTTTTTTTTTTTTTTTTTTTTTTTTTTTTTTTGCGCTACTCTGTGTTGAATCCAAGGCCTCCTGCTTGCATGCTTTGCAAGTACTATACCACTGAGCTGCTCCCTCAGTCTATTTTTTTAAACTTTTTTGAGACAGGGTCTAGCTAAATTACACAGACTGTGTCTGGTCTTGAACTTGAGATCCTCCTGCTCTGCCTCTGCCTCCCGAGTCGCAGAGATTACAGGTGTGCACCACTGCACCTGACTTTCTCTGTTCATTTTTTTTCTTGATACTGAGTTGTTCAAGTTTCTTGTATACTTTATTAACCTCTTCTCAGATGTATGATTTGCAAATATTTTCTCATTTTTTTGTAGGTTCCTTCTTCCCTGTTGATTATTTCTTTGATTGTGGAGAAGGTTTTTTTTATTTTAAGGCAATCTCATTTGTATATTTTTTCCTTCTGTTGCCATATCTGACTATATATATACATATATATGTATACATATATACATATATATATACATATACATATACACATATGTGTGTATGTGTGTGTGTGTATATATATATATGTATGTATATAATGTTGTTGTTAGGTGCCGTCGAGTTGGTATCTGACTCATAGTGACCCTCATAGGGTTTTCAATGGCTGTTTCAGGATTGCCTTGGGAGTGGATTGCCAGGTCCTTCTCCCATTTTTGCGGTGCTGGGAATTGAACTCAGGACCTCAGAGACTGCAGCGCAGCACTCTACCAATTGAGCTAAATCCCAGCCCATATATATATATATATATGTGTGTATATATATATATATATATATATATATATATATATATATATATATAAAATTTATGGGAGAAGGATGTGGCAATCCATTTCCGAGGCAATCCTGAAAAAATCAGCCATTGAAAACCCTATGAGAGTTGCTATGAGTCAGGCATGACTTGATGGCACCTAACAACAACATACATATCATTGTCCAGACCAATGTCAAGGAGTTTTTTCTCTTTTTTTTCTAGTAATTTTGTAGTTTCAGGTCTTACCTTTAAGTCTTTAATCTCTTTTCAGTTGATTTTTGTAACATGGTATAAGATAAAGATCTAATTTTATTCTTCTGTGTGTGTATATCCAGTTTCAGACACCATCTATTGAAAAGACTTTCCTTTCGTTATTGTCTGTACTTCACCTGCATGGAAAATCAATTGACTTTAAATGTGTAGATTTATATTTCGGCTCTCTGTTCTGTTATTGGTCCATGTGTCTGTTTGTGTGCCAGTACCATGCCATGTTATTTTGTTTCCTTTGTTTTAGCAGCTAGTTTTCTTGGCTAGGCTTAAACAGCTAATTGTATTACTTGGGCAGTAGCTCTTTTTTTGGCAGTTCTTGAAGGTTGAATCCAGGGCCTCGCAACTGCATGCTTTCCAAGTGCTGTACACTGAGCTGCACCTCTAGCCCATTTTTTACTTTTATTTTGAGACAAGGTCCCACTAAGTTATGCAGCCTGCCTCTGGTCTTGAACTTGCAATCCTCCTGCTTCCACGTCCCGAGTCACTGGGATTACAGATGTGCACCATCACACCTTGCTCTGCAGTAATTCTGATTTTGGATCTTTGTTTTTGGCTGGGCCACTAAACGTCTGGTCTTCACAAACATGGTTTAGTCAGATGTCAGTAGATAGTGCTTAAGTTTCTACTCTGTATCTTTCTCTTCAATAATCATGGTTTCTTGGATTTTTTTTTTCTGCCTTTCTAGGCCTGAGTGACTGGGTTTTCATATGTGCCTAATTCTACTGTACATATTTTGACTATCCTTAGCCCCACCAAGTGAGTATACACACTTCAGCAGTATGTGCTGTTCACTCACTAGTACCTGCAAGGGAGCTGCTCTAGTCTCAGTTCACAGGTGTTCTTTTACTTTATATGTTATACACAAACTTGATTCAGGGTTCAGTTAGAGATGTGGGTATACAGAGTTTGGGAATTCCTTCTCTGGTTCTTTTCCCTCTAGTATTTGCACACTCTCTTCAGCACTTTCCAATTTCACTTTTCTGGTTTTCTAGGCCAGGAAAATGAGGGCTTTTTGGCATGTGTTCACCCTCTTCCACTAGCTGCTGTTCACCACAAGTGCTGCACTTCGCCCAGGCTAAAAGCCAACATAATGAAAACTTAATTTGTATAGCTCCGTCTCCATTCCTCCTAACCATTGCAGGTCCCTTGTCAGAGTCTGCATGGTTCTGTCCAGTACCTTAAGTTCAATTCTCTTTCTCTTGACAACTGGTTTGAATCAAATGCTTGCTTTCTTTTACTATGCTTAATACAAGGCCTGCTGGGAAGTTAGGTTAATACTTGGATGTTAGTTTAGTCCATTAATTACGGATTCACCATAATAAATAACTCATTATTAGTAAATTAATTGTGAATATTTTCATTATCTCAGAAGATAATTAAAGAAAAATATTTGTATATTTTCTTCTTTTTTTTCACTATTGGGAGGTTGAACTTATGGCCTTGTGCATACTAGACAATGGCTCTATCTCTGAGCTGAACCCCTAGGCCTTTTTTTATTCTTTATTTTGAGACAGAGTGTTATTGAGTTGCACAGGATGCCTGCCTCTGTCCTGGAACTCGTGATCCTCCTACCTCAGCCTCCCAAGTCTCCGAGTCTATGCCAAGGCACCTGTCTGTATATTTTCTTCTTGTATTCATGTAGGCATAAAGCCAACATTTCAAATCATTTTAAGTAAAGATTAATCTGTCATGATATTCTTTGTTATATAGTGCTATATAAATGAACTGTTTGGGGGGAGATCCCTGTGATGTTTCTACTTCTGACTAAGAACACCTTAGAAATGCATGTAGAAATTAGGATGCTTTTAGAAATTATCATAGAATTAAGAATTTAGAATAGCAAAGAATGAAAATTTCTCTGATATTGGGGTTAATGTGTTCTGGAGATTGTCTGTACACACACAAAATATAAAATTCATTAAAATATAGCTTGTAACACTTTTGACTTTTGGCTACTTATCCTCTTGTTAATGCACATGTAAGAGATTATGTGGGGTCCTGATATCATTACAGTATTTTACTGGTCTTACTATAGGTGCTGTTCAATATTGAAAGGGAAAGGAAATCAAAGTAACCTCATTGATCTTTCACTAAAATTAGAGATTTTGCATTGACTTGTCAGAGTGATTATTGTAAAAGAGATGTTAAGATGGAACTCTTTCCAGGGTTTCATCCAAGTATTCAGCATTGTAATTTAGAAACTGCCTTCAGTTCTCTGCCCTAGGTCTCCATTTACTCAATGATATAGGCAAACTGGAGAACCCTGAGAAGTCTTGGGATTTCATTAAGGGGTTATGACAGACATTCTGCTGTTGATTCTAGTGATGCATATCTACAGATTAACCCATAAGCAGCCTCTTTCTCCCTCAGGTAGCCTGGGTTGAAATCTAGTGCTCCAAGTGGCTTTGAAGCTTTAATTGCATGAGTTAGCACTAAAAATGTGAAAAACAATTTTAGACCAGAATAATAAGGTAAGTAAGGTTGAAGAATGTTTTTATGGATATTCATGCATGTTTACAGCAGAATATTTTTTCCACATGATTCTGAAAGATTCATTTATAATTTAATGGGTTTTTGTTTGCTTGTTTTGAAGATCTAGTTGCATTCCTGTTGATTCTGTACCAGACCACATTAATTACCACCCTTTATCCTACTCTAACATCTCTGAAGTAGATGAATGCTTCAATTAAGTGGGAGTGAAGGAGATATATTTTCTTTTCTTTCTTTTTGTTTTGGCTTTATGGCATAGGATCTTGCTGTGTAGCTTAGGCTGGCCTGAAACTCATGATCCTCTTTCTTCAGCCTTCCAAGAGCTGGGATTATAGGCGTGCACCACCATGCCTGACAAGGAGCTATGTTTTCAAGGGACTTTGCTTATATTTCAATGTCTGTGTGATATGGAAAGAGAGAAAGTCTGTTTCAGAAATTTAGACGTTTGGCAAAATGCTTGCAAGGAGAATTTTCTCCTCAAATTACTTGCTACACTGGTATGTGGGAGGAGCCTTTCTTAAGATTGGCATTCCTTGACAGCTAATGCTGCAGCTAGACATTTCAGAAGCAGTTTCTAAGGAGGTGAATAGATGATGTAATTTTTAAAAGTACTTGGATCCTGATTGCCTCCAGAGGCTCTGAAGCTGTGAGTTACACAGTAGACTGATTTGAACTCCTGGGATCTTTGCCAGGTTTGTAATTGCACTGAGATTTTTTAATGGTCATAAATGACAATGCAATGTCCTTCTCTTATTCTAGGATTGAGGTAATTACTACATGATAAGGAACAAGAGTAGGTTTTAGTTTGAAAGATTTAAAACATCATACTTCAGTTTGGACACAGCAGTGTGTCTGAGGTATAGTTATGTACTGTCTGAGTTGTGACTGGTTTGTTGAAATAGTCTTGAAGATGTCCATTAGCCTATAAGCAACATGGGGCAGGTTTTATGTCATTTTGGTAATGATTGAGTCCTGGCATTACAGTTGCCCGTGGCAAGTTCTTACCAATTTTTGTTGGAAAAATGGGAAGTTATATTTTATTGCAATGTGCTAGGTTGCCTTACTATTTTCTAGCATGAGAATAGAGGTAGTGGTGTTGCATAAGAGGTAGAGTAAGATGTTCTTTCCTTTCTGCTCCTGACAAGCAAGTTTGCATTTTTCCAGACTCTTGAGTGTCACCTTGTCTGTCAAGCCTTCATAATCTATTCCGGGTGCAACTAACCTAACCATTCTTTGAATGCATCCTTTACTTTTCACAGCATCTATGATTTTTTTAAATTGCATTTTTTTAAATTAAATGTGTATCCGACTCTTTCTATTGCAGTAAAGAGCTCAATTATTATTTCTCTGTCTATCTTGGGAGCATTATTAGAAAGTGTTTGGCTGCAAGTAACAGGAAATGCAAGTAACAGAGTCATAGATATGTGTGTAGCTATTTCACAGAGTAAGTTTGGAGATAGTTTAGGACCAATGTGTTCAAGGATGTATAGCTTGCTTTTTCAAATCCACTAAGCTTAACATGTGGTTCTTACAGTCATGACTTTACAGTGGCTATACTCCATTTTTCCCTCCTTTTCCCCTTCTTTCCTTATTTTCTATATATGGAAAAGTAGAATACCACAGCTGGTATTTATTAAATGGCTTTTAGCTTGCATCAGTAGTTCTCAGTGGCATAGTTTATTATGCCTAGGGAGGTTTTGGAAATTTCCAGGATTATGGTTTTTTTTCTGGGCTTGTCAGAGGTATAGCTTCTTAAAAATAAGCTTGGTACCTGTCATATCACTTCGATCAGAACTGGGCCATGTGGCCGCCATTAGTTGCAAGGGAATCTGGAAACTTTTCTAGCCCTTACACTAAAGAAAGGGAAGAGGTACAGGCATTATGGATAGCATTTGTGTAGATGGTCTACAGTGTTATAGTCTTGATTAGGCCCTCCCCTTAATATGTCCTGGCATATAGCCAAGTCATATATGTTACACATTTAACTTATTTTAGAAGTAGACTCACCATCTTAAATATCAAGGACAAAAATCTAGTTCTTAACTATTCCTTCAAATTCTTTGAATTTATTTTAAAAGTGTAGTCTGACTTATGGTTTCAAATTAAACTTACTCTGGCCATTTCCAGGATGGAGGGTATGGTAAGAAATGGAAATAAGCAGTAGTATAAGAGAATATGGTTCTAAGAACCTTGGCTTCAGCAGTATGGAAATCATTTAACTATGTAAGCGATGAACTGTGCAATAGCCCCAGCAGTATGGAAAACTTTTAATTGTGTAAATGATATGCTCAAAAATTAAAACAATCAGTGTGCTTCCTTGGATTCGTGTGATTTCTAGATGCCCTTTAGCTCTCAACTTCTGGTTACTAATGAGAGAGCCTCTTTAAGCTGGTTGGAATGAGGCTCAGGACAGCTGAGAACTCTTAGGACCTCTAATCTTTGATGCTGTCCCCTGACTTATTTTTTGAGACAGTATTTTGCTAGGCTGTGAAAGCTGCCTCTGCCCTTGAACTTGTGATCCTCCTGCTTCTGCCTCCCAAGTCTCTGGGATTATAGGCGTGCACCACTATGCCTGGCTGTCCCCTGCTTTTATTGTTCATTGCCTTCTTAGGGCCTCTTTTCCTATAATTTGAGTTTACATGTATCCTTTATGCATTTTCTAGGTAGTTGTCAATATTTTTCCAGTAATCTTATTTTATTGATAATTTTTAATGTCCACCTTGATGGGTCTCATCATGACATTTTCATACATGTATTTCATTGTACCTTGCTCATGTTCTTTTGCCCCCTTACTCTACTCTCCCATCTGCTCACTCCCTATCAGTGGTTCTCTTTCTACTTGCATGTCTTTTTTGTATGTTCTTGATTCGAGTCTTTGCTCTCTTTCCTTTGGCTTGTTTGGCTAAGGGTTTGTTGATCTTGTTTATTTTCTCAGAGAAACAGCTCTTTGTTCCATCAATTCTTTTTATTGTTCTTTTAGTCTCCATTTCATTAATATCTGCTCTGATCGTTATTATTTCTATCCATCCACTGGTTTGGAGTTTTTTTTGTTCTTTTTGTAAGAGCTTGAGGTCCATCATTAAGTTATTTGAGCCTGCTCTAATTTTTTAATGTAGGCACTCAGTGCTATAAATTTCCCTCTTTGAACTCCCTTTGCTATATCCCAAAGGTTCTGGTAGGTTTTGTTTTCATTTACATTCGATTCTAAAATGTTTTAAATTTCCTGTCTGATGTTTTTAAGTACCCACTCATCATTTAAGAACATATTGTTCATTCTCCATGTACTTGTATATATGTTCGTAAATTCTCTTGCTGTTCATTTCTAGTTTTATTCCATTATCGTGTGATAAAGTATATGAAATTATTTCAGTTTTTCTGTATTTGTTAAGCACTGGTTTTTTGGCCTAAAATATGACATTTTAGAGAAGAGTCCATGGGCTGCTGAGAAGAATGTGTATTCTATAGCTGTTGAGTGGAATATTCTGTACATGTCTATTAAGTCCATTTAACCTAATGTGGTGCTTAACTCTGAAGTTTCTTTATTGATTTTTTTTGTCTGGATGTTCTATCTATTGATGATAGTGAGGTATTGAAGTCACTCATTATGACTGTATTTGGATCTATGTGTCCCTCTACATCCAGTAGTGTTTTATTAATGAAGTTGGGTACACCAATGTTTGGTGCATATATGTAGTGACCTTCTTTGTCTCTTTAGGCTAGTTTTAACTTGAAGTCTATTTTGTCTGATATAAGGTTGGCTATTCCTCTTTTTTTCATTTTTTGGCTTTCAACTACTTGGTATATCAATTTCCACCCTCTCACTTTCAGTCTGTGGGCATCCTTGCCAGTGAGATGTGTTTCTTGCACACAAGTTATGAGATCTTGTTTCTTAACCCAGTCAACTAATCTATGTCTTTTAATTGCAGAGTTGAGATCATTTATATTTAGTGTTATCACTGAGAGAGTTTTTCACAGGAAACAATAGCAAGAATTGACAAATGGGATTGCATGAAATTACAAAGGACACAATTATTACAGAAGATACAACCTACAGAATGGGAGAAAATCTGTGGCAGCTATACATCAGACAGGGGATTAATATAATATACAAAGAGCTTAAAAAATTAAACGCCAAAAAAATCAAACTATCCAATCAAAAAATGGCAGAAGAACTGAGCAGAGACTTCTCAAAAGACAAAATACAAATGGCCAAAAATCATGTGAAAAAATGTTCAACAGACTTAACTACCAAGAAAATGCAAATCAAAACTACACTGAGTTACCATCTCACTCCAGGCAGAATTGCTACCATCAACAAAACAAACAACAAAAAATGCTGCCAAGAATGTGGGGAGAAAGGAACCCTACTATACTGCTGGTTGGAATGCAGATTCATGCAGCTACTATGGAAATCAGTTTGGAGGTTCCTCAAAAACTAAAAATAGAGCTACTGTATGATGTGGCTATACCACTCCTGCATATATATAGGAAAGACTACAAATCAATATACCATAGAGATACCTGCTTATCTCTGTTTACAGTGATGTTATTCACAATAGCCAAGATATGGAATCAACTTATGTGTCCGTCAGCACACACACACACACACACACACACACACACACACACACACACCATGGAGTTTTACTCAGCTGTAAAGAATGACAAAATAATGGCATTGGCTGGAAAACAGATAGAACTAGAAATCATCATTTTAAGTGGAATAAGGCAGACCCGGAAAGATAACCATTGCATGCTTTCTGTCATGAGGGAATGTTAAACTTCAGTATATATATTTATTATTAAAACATACAGATCATGAAAGCAGATGGTACCTAAGTAGGGAAAAATAATGGACTAAAGAAAAGGGAGACGGTGCAAGAAGAAAGGGTAAGAGGAGAAAGGAAATATCACATATGTTGCCCTTATGGCAAAATCAAGATGTACATATATAGTTAGATGTACTCAAAAAAAAGATATGCAAGTAGAAGGGAGACCATTGGTAGGAATGGAGGGGATGGGGAAGAGGAATCACGAGAGGGTAAGGGGGAAGTGAATGTGAGCAATGTACAATGAAAAATGCATGTATGGAAATGTCATAGTGAGACCTATTAAGTTAAACATTAAAAATTACCAATAAAAAAGACAATGCCCTGGGTTGAAAGTGAAATAAATAAATAAATATCAGAAGGGGAGCTAGGGCATTTCTTCCTGATAAAGCACAATTTGGATGAATTCTTTTTTTTTTCATTTAAGCTCATTTGTATTTACTGTGTTACAAAATCAGTGTTAAAACATATGGTTTTGTAATAGGGATAAAGTAGAAAATGAAAGATAAAGGGGAGGGAAAGTGGGAAGTTAAAAAATTTTTTGGAACTTACAGTGAAAGAAAGATAGTGAAGCGGGCAACCAGTTTGTTTAGACTGTTCATGGAATGTGTTGTCTTAGCTGTCACTTACTGAGTGTTCTCATGAAACTGGGTGCTAGGTGCTAGTAGTGCAGAGAGGTGAAGTTATGGTTTCATCCATCAGGCAGTGTTCAATGGTGGCAGGTGGAGGGAGGGAATAATATGCACAGTTAGAGAATTGGTAAGGAAATAAGAATGACTACTGAAGATTTGAATCCTATTGAAATTCAGAGGACAGTGAGAGATAATGTCCTACTGGCCTGATTGAAAGAGATGTATGTGTAAGGAAGAGGGTAATTATACTGTCATTAATAATAGCTTTGGGATTCAAATAAACCAAAAATAAAGGAACCATATATATATGTGTGTGTGTGTGTGTGTGTGTGTGTGTGTGTGTGTGTGTGTGTGTGTGTGTGTGTGTGTTGTTGTTAGGTGCCGTTGAGTTGGTATCCGACTCATAACGATCCTCTGTACAACAGGGGAAACACTATTGTCAGTGCTTCTCTGCTGTGCATAGGGTTTTCAATGGCAGGTTGATTTTTGGGAGGAGGTTGCCAGGTCCTTCTCCCAAGCTTACAGCTTCTGGTGTTCCCAGGTAGTCTCCCATCCAGGTACTAACCAGGCCCGAATCTGCTTAGCTTCCGAGATCTGACGGGATCGGATGCCACAGGGCTATGGCTGCAGGCTATATGGTTCCTTTATTTTTGGTTCCATATGTGTGTGTGTGTGTGTGTGTGTGTGTGTGTGTGTGTGTGTGTGTATGTATTTTTTTTTTGAGGGAGGGTCTTATAGTCCAGGCTGGCCTGAACCTAGCTATGTAGCTCAGGTTGGCCTCAAACTCAGGATCTTCTTGCCTCATCATCCCATGCCTGTTTGTGCCACCATCCTAGCAAGAACAACATGTTTAAATGAAGGGGGATGATGTGAACAAAGGCTTGGAAGTGGGAAAATATGCAGCATTTGTAGAAACCTGGGATTGATTCAGTTTTAAAGTTCTTGAAGACAAAATGAAAGGGGCTAGAACTCTGAAAATCTTGCCTTATGTTTCAGAATTGTATGCGACTATATTTGTTGCTTTTAACTGCAGTTTGCAAAAATGGCCTTGTAAATATTAGAATCCACTTAGAACTGAAATTTTTCCATCCTTGCTTCAATGCTATAGTAGGAACAGGATTAGAATAAGAATCAGACTAAAGATGTAGTACAAGTTCTAATCAAGTAGTGGATTTGTAACCAAACCAAGCTTTGATTCTCTCATCTATAAAACATCTATATTATTATTTACCCTTCTGGACTCACGGGGCTTTTTGTTTTGTTTTTGTTTATTTATTTGTTTATTGTTTTAGAGACAGGGTCTCACTATGTAGCACAGACTGGTCTCAAACTCAAGCTTCCCAGTGCTGGGATTATAGGCATGCACCGCCAAGCCTGGGTTCACAGGGTTCTTAATGTACTGATCAGGTAAAATGGTATAAATGTTCTTGATACAGAGCTGAGGGAGCAAAAGAAAAAAAATCTTCAGATAGAATGCCCACTGCAATCTCTGTTTACTCACCTCAACTCTGGTGGAAAGGTGTGGAACTAGGAGAAAGAATTTACAGAGCTATTTTAACTCTCCTGAAAATGGAGTACTAAAGTGGCAAAAAATCCAGTAAAAAGTATTGGAAACTTAGTATTTTGTTTCCAGACAGTTAGATCCCAATATAAGGTTTTGGAGTTACTTTTTAGCCATAACTATATGATAGCAAACAGCCTGTTTACTTTTGCTTGATTGCTCCCAAAGATGTAATGATTTAGTACACCAACGTGACATGCTTTCCATAATCAGCTGCTGGTAAGTACCAATTCTTGGAGACCCTTGTCTATTCCCAGATGAAATATAAACTTTCCTTCTTAATAATTTAGAATGGAATGGTGTTTTGAATTCTCTTGGCCCATGGGTTTGATTATCAGCATCTCTTTCAGGACTGCTTGCTGCTCTTTTTAGAGAAGGGCCAGCAGAATAAGTCAGATCTCACTTAATGTTTGGTTTTGTTTATAGAATGGCCATCAGACATTGGTCTGGATCAACCAGGTGTAATGAGTTTCCTTTGGCATGATCTTTCCACTGGGTATGTTTTCAACTGTGTGTGTAGACAGTTTTAGGAAGCCATTTGAGTAGGCCAATTTCTAAATAATATTGTACACATATAGAGTAGATTTCCATCTTGCTGTTTTGCTATTGGCCCACTTACAGAAGCTATAAGAAATTATACTGTATTATGTTACTGTATTTACTACACATATGTTGAAAACATTGTTCACTACATTTCTTTTGAGGATACTAGGGTAATTATTTTCTCTAATCTCAAATCATAAGTAGTGAAGCTTCTGGGCAACTGGTTTGTTTTTATCTTAATGTTACCATGGCTCATGTAGCTAATTATGATTCTTGGCATTGGCCACTAGAAGGTTATCTCTTCCTTTATCAAATAACAGAACCTTTCAACCAGTTTTCATATACACACTTGAATGCTATTTTTGTTTTTTATATTCTTGACTTTTTTCTTTGTCATGCTTTCCTTAAATGCTTTGTATTTACTAACTTTATTTTATCTTATTTTATTATCTAATTTTACATGAATTATCTTGAATTCTTCCCAGAACTAGGAAGAATATGAGTAAAGTGAATTTGATGCTGAAATATGAACTTTAATGTGTTGAATTGGTATATATTTTTCTTTTTATTTGTCATGATTTAGTGATAATCTACTGTACCAGTGAGTTAATATTCAGAAATACACAACACTTGAATTTTTAGGTAAGATAGTGTGAGAACTAAACCAAATGATCACATGAATACACTAACCCCTGCAATGAATACTTCATATTATATGTATCTGAAACTTAGCCCTTCCCTCGCAAGATTCTGTGAGTCTGTGCATTTCACCAGGAAACCTTTTATAAGAGAGCAAACACAGTCCTAGAAATATTTCACAACTGATTTAGAAACAGAACAGACTGACTTGGTAGGTATTGCCTCATTGTTATCAGTTACTCTGCCCTTACCCTCTATGGTCCAACTCTGCCAACTATCATACCATCTCTGCTTCACTACAGTGTAATTTCAGTTTTTGTAGTCTGTTTCAGGTAGGTATTAAGAGTAAACTGTTAAATTAGTTAATATATAAAGAGTGGATAGCCCTCTGTTTAATTTCTAAGCAATATATACTTACTTGCCTCAAAAGCAACTATCTATGGATTTCCAAATCATGTCTCTCACATTTACTGATCCCAAGAAAATAATCAGAAATGAGAATAACAATTTCTGCTGTTTGTTTGTTTTTTATTTAAACCCTCTCACATACATTGCGAGTGCTGTTCAACTGGGCTGTACCCCCAGCCCGTTTTTAATTTTTTATCTTGAGAAAGGATCTAAGTTATGCAGGCTACCTCTGGCCTAGAACCTGCAATCCTCCTGTCTCTGCCTCCCGAATCACTGATATTACAGATGTGAACCTGTTATATACATTGTTACATTATTTTCAACAGCAAAAAATAGAATTAATTCTTAAAAACTGCATAGTTTTTTATGTGTGGCTATAACAAAGTTTATTTCCAAATAACAAAACATTTGTTGTTGTTAGGTGCCATCGAGTCAGTATCCGACTCATAGCGACCCTCATAGGGTTTTCAATGGCTGACTGTTTCGGGATTGCCTTGGGAGTGGATTGCCAGGCCCTTCTCCCATTTTTGCGGTGCTGGGAATTGAACTCGGGACCTCAGAGACTGCAGCGCAGCACTCTACTCACTGAGCTAAATCCCAGCCCTACAAAACATTTAGGACATGGTTAAATTATGGTACATGAGTATAACACAGCCATTTAGAATCCTGCTCATGAAATTTTAATTTCATAGGAAGATCCTTACAAAGCATGGATGAAAAAAGTAGGGAATATGGAATATCTTAAGAAATAAAATTGTTAAAATATATCTTTTTGCTTAAGTTCTGCACATGTATTATGTGTCAAATATAATGTTGAGTGAGAAGATATAGCATCAAATAAGATATATGTGATTTCTGTTAGTATTAAACAAAATAGGACATCATCATGAAATTAAATCTCCCTTTGGGGATTGATGACTTCTAGTCAAATGTGATTAAGCTCATTTTCTTATTTGTAGACTAAACTTTTGGACCTTCGTTTCATATCTCTTTTGCTTTTAGTCTGAGAATCCATAGTTCTCTAGTTCAATTAGATTGAGCAGAAGGGTTTAAAAACAAAAGCAACAGTTCAAACCTAACATGCCTAACCTAACATTATCTTTAGATTTTCTTTGCCTTTATAATTAGTGTTGTCCAATAATATCAGGTCCTCCTAGGAATCAATCCTTGTGATTTTATCTGGGTTGCTTTTGCAGAAAGTTTTAGTTTACAAAGGAAAATAGTATTTCTACAAGGGTCCTTTAATTTTACCTTTAAACAAACTTACAGTCATGCTTTTATATGATGTAATTCTTACTGTTTGTGCAGCATTATCAGTTTAATTTTTGAGAGAAATTTCCTTTAAAATATTTGTAAAATGATATTTATAAGAAATGCACCTTTGCTCAGAAACAATCCTTATTGAGGAAACCATAAATCTCATTTATTTAAGAACTTCGTCGTGCAAATTTTTTTTTTTTTTTTTTGGCGGTACTGGGGGTTGAACCCAGGGCCTTGTGCTTGCATGCTCTGCAAGTGTGTGGCCACTGAGCTGCAACCTCAGCCCATTTTTTTTTACTTTTTGAGACAGGGTCTCACTGAGTTACGCAGACTGCCTCTGGTCTAGAACTTGCGATCCTCCTGCATCTGCCTCCCAAGCCGCTGGGATTACAGGCCTGCACCACCACGCCCTGCAAAATATGTGTTCTTTAGAATTGAGGTTGATGTTTTAATTGTTTGCCTCATATAATTAAATTTTAGTTCTCTTAGTAGCTTTAATATAATATCCTGAAACATATTCACTACAGAATGATTTGTTAGATAGTGGTGCAATATTAATACATGTTGCAGGAAGAAGTCTTTCCTTTTAAGGCCTCAGAAGCATATCAAATTTTTTCCATATGCTATTTGCAATGATTTTTCAATGTCATCTTTTGTGACATACATACACAATAGGATAATAGGAATATTTTAAATATGAGAACATTCTTCTTTCTGGCTATATTTTCTGTGTTGAGCTCTTAAAGTTATTTGTTATATATGATATTTAAAAAATTAGAATATCTGAGCTTCTCCTCACATTTAAAGCACCAGCTTGCTACATTTGAGGCTAAAATTCTGTGTTATGGTATGCCTAAGATAATAAAACCAAGGCTACATTATTTATTCTTCTACTGTTTGACTTACATATGGTGTCCATTATGCATTGATTTCGTCCAGCAATATTAACTTTCTTTAACTGAATGTTCTGCTATCTGAACAGTCTTATTAAAATTTAATCAGTAAACTAAAAATAAGCAGCTAATGCCATAGAACATTCTCGTAACTCATAAAAGAAAAAAAGAAAGTAAAGCCTAATGTAGAGTTGTGAGGTTAAATTAAGGTTATTGTTATTGTTAGGTGCTGTCCAGTCAGTATCTGACTCATAGTGACCCTGTGTACAACAGACAAAACACTATTGTTGTGCTTTCCTGTTATTCATAGGCGTTTCAATGGCTCATTGTTTTTTGGGAGTGGATTGCCAGGTCCTTCTCCCAAGCCTATATCATCTGGTATTCCCAGGCAGTTTCCCATCCAAGTACTAACCGGGTCTGGCCTTGCTTGGCTTTCAATATCTGACGAGATCGTTACCACAGTAATATGGCTGCAGGCAAATTCAGGTTGTTGTTGATGATGTTGATAGGTGCCGTCGAGTCGGTATCCGACTCATAGTGACTCTCATAGGGTTTTCAATGGCTGACTGTTCCGGGATTGCCTTGGGAGTGGATTGCCAGGTCCTTCTCCCATTTTTGTGGTGCTGGGAATTGAACTCGGGACCTCAGAGACTGCAGCGCAGTGCTCTACCAACTGAGCTAAATCCCAGCCCAAATTCAGGTTAGTGCATACTTATTGGCTATTTAGACGTATACATAAATGACCTTTTTTTAAATTTTTTTTTTTTTGTGGTACACTGGGGCTCAACCCAGGGACTCATGCATACTTTGCAAGCTTTCTCCCACTGAGCTGTACTCCTAGCTCCCCTCTTCTTTTGTCAGGGTCTCACTAAATTGCACAGGCTGCCTCTGACCTCAAGCCTGTGATCCTCTTGCTTTTGCCTTTTGAGTCTCTGGGATTACAGGCATGTGCTATTGTGTCCAGTAGTAAATGACCACTTTTTGTCCCTTGAGAAGTGTAACGTAATGGGACCACATTTGCAAATGATATACTTTTCTGTTTGCAGAATATTTACTGTTTTAGCCTACTATCACTGAACTGCCCTGAATTATACAGCACTATAAAACAGGGCTGCCTGTGGCCATAGCCCTGTGGCATCCGATCCCATCAGATCTCAGAAGCTAAGCAGGGTCGGGCCTGATTAGTACTTGGATGGGAGACCACCTGGGAGCACCAGGTGCCGCAGGCTTGGGAGGCGGACCTGGCAACCCACTCCCAATAATCAATCTGCCGTTGAAAACTCTATGAACAGCAGAGAAGCACTGGTAATAGTGTTTCCCCTGTTGTATGTAGGGTCGCTATGAGTCGGATACCGACTCAACAGCACCTAACAATAACAACAAATAAAACAGGGCTAAAGACAATCCATGCCCCTTCTTTTCCTCAGAAAAGCCTTTCTGGAAAGTGACTAAAGCCAACATTCTCAAGCTAGTTCAAACATATGGTTTACTTTCCATGTTACCAAAAAAATGCAAATCGTACCCACATGCAGTCTTCATAATAGCCTTCCCCCTTTTTTGTGCCATTCTTATTTTAAGAGATCCTTCTGTTTAACTGATTCTCTTGTTTTTTCTTCGTAAAATAGTGCTAGATTTAGATGAAGCTATATTCTTTCTGGGAGAAGGGCCTGGCAATCCACTCCCAAGGCAATCCCGAAGCACTCAGCCATTGAAAACCCTATGAGGGTCGCTATGAGTCGGATACCGACTCGACGGCACCTAACAACCAACAACAAACAACAACATATTCTTTCTATGGGAGAAGGACGTGGCAATCCACTCTCGAAGCAATCTTGAAACAGACTTTGAAAACTCTACAAGGGTCACTATAAGTCGGGCACGACTCGATGGCACCTAAGAAGAACAACAACAACATATTCTTTCTATTAATTCACTTCATTTTTTAAAAAGATGGTTCTTCTGATCAAAGGCATTTGTTTTTACAATATCATAGAGAACTCATTAGTTTAGAAAATTATGGTCTCTTTCTGATCTTAAAAGTAACATATGCTTCAATGGAGAAAAGATGAAATAAGCACTGTACAAAATATGTCCAAAAGGCCAGTTAACATACAAAGACATGTTCAACTTTATTACCCATCAGAAAAAAGCACAATGTGATACCACCTCCTTCTACTAGAATGTTGTTGTTTTTGTTAGGTACTGTTGAGTAGGTATCCAACTCATAGCAACCCTCATAGGGTTTTCAATGGCTGACTGTTTCGGGATTGCCTTGGGAGTGGATTGCCAGGCCCTTCTCCCATTTTTGTGGTGCTGGGAATTGAACTCAGGACCTCAGAGACTGCAGCGCAGCACTCTACCAACTGAGCTAAATCCCAGCCCCTCTACTAAAATAGTGAAGATAAAATGGACAATAACAAGAGTCTCCAGAAATGTAGAACAACTAAAGCTCTGTTGTGCATCTGCTAGGAGTATAAATTGGTACAACTACAATTAGAGAACTGTTTAAGAACAAATGAGTGCAGCTGAGTATGCTGTTGATGTTGTTAGATGCTATCAAGTCATGTCCGACTCATAGTGACCCTCATAGGATTTTCAATGGCAGATTGTTTCAAGATTGCCTTGGGAGTGGGTGGCCACATCCTTCTCCCATTTTTGCGGTGCTGGGAATCGAACTCAGGACCTCAGAGACTGCAGAGCAGCGCTCTACCAACTGAGCTAAATCCCAGCCCGCAGCTGAATATAGGTATGCCATATTCCTAGGTGCTGTCTGAGTCTGACTCAGTGATCCTCATAGGGTTTTTCAATGGCAGAATGTTTTGGAATTGCTTTGGGAGTGAATTGATTGCTATATCTTTCTCCCATTTTTGTGGTGCTGGGGATTGAACCCATGGCCTCAGAGAGTGCAGAGCAGTGTTCTACCAACTGAGCTAAGCCCCAGACCAGAGGGATGCCTATGACTCAGCAATTCTAGTTCTAGGTATATATTCAAAAGACATATATTGATTGGTTGGTTGGATGGTAAGTGCTGTTGAGTCATGTCTGACTCATAGCAACCCTCAAGTTTTCAATGGCTGACTGTTTCAGGATTGCCTTGGGAGTGGATTTCCATGTCCTTATCCCATCATTTGAGGTGCTGGGGATCGAACCCGGGACCTCAGAGACTGCAGAGTGGCGTGCTACCAACTAAGTTAAATCCCAGCCCCAAAAGAAATATATAGGTTCATTAAAATGCATTTACAAGAATGAGTACAGTACTTTTTGTAATAAATTTGAAGCAACTCAAATGTCCATCAATAGTTGTTGTTGTTCGGTGCTGTAGAGTCCTGTCGACCTTTATAGGGTTTTCAAGTGGCTTATTGTTTTGGGAGTGGTCTGCCACATCCTTCTCCCATTTTTGCAGTCCAGGGATCCAACTCAGGTCCTCAGAAAGTGTGGAACAGCACTTTACCAACTGAGCTAAACCCCAGCCCATCCATCAATGTTGTTGTTGCTGTTGTTGTTTAGTGCCATAGAGTAGGGTATAGCTCATAGTAACCATATATACAACAGAATGAAACACTCTCTGAGACTGTGCCATGACTACCACTATTGTCAGTGCTTCTATGCTATTTGTAGGATTTTTGGATTGTTTTGGGAGTGGGTTGCCAGGCCCTTCTCCCTAACCTGCAGTACCTGGTATTCCCAGGCAGTCTCCCACCCAAGGACTAACCAGGCTGACCCTGCTTAACTTAGGAGATCAGGCAGAATCAGATGCCAGGGTGCTATGACTTCAGATATCCATCAATGGTGGAATGAATAAATAAATGAGGATATATACCTAACATGGAATCACAGTAGATCTTACTGATTGATCATGTTAGACTCAGCCAGGGCTACTGCCATTGATTTAATCCTATATAATGAATATATATTTTACTTCTCTCAAACTGACAACAACTTGTTCTAGTCAGTTTGGGCTACTACGACAAAATACCTTAGACTGGCTAATTTATAAACAATAGAAATGTCCAAGATCAAGATACCAGCTGACTCAGTGTCTCCGGGGGCTCACTCTCTACCTAAAAGATGGCACCTTGTTACTGCATTCTCACATGGTAGAAGAGACTGGAGAGCATGTTCTGTCTGATAATTGACCAAACTCAGAGGACACAAGATTATCCTTTTAAATCTTTTATTCACATGATCATTTATTATCAAATTCCAATTCAATCACAGGTTCTAAACTTCATACCAATGGGGTGGCAAGTAAGGGTTCAATTCAGGATTATCTGTCTTGTGGCTTAAGAGTCACATGTAGGGCGAAAGTCCCACATCTGAGCCCAAGCCCCAGTCTTGTTGCGGATGTTCAGCAGTCATATGGATTCAGAGAAGAACTCACCTGTGTGTGGCTCAAGTAAGGCATTGGTGGCGGAGCAGAGTGGAGCAGTGGTGTCATGGCACCAGTAGAGTTGATCCACAATCATGTGGGGGAGTTGAGAGGTTCAGATTTAGAGAGGAGCAGTCAACTTGTCTTGCTGTGCAGCTGCTGAGAGCTTCTCATGGCTGGGTTTTAAGCCTGAGGTTTGGGTGCCTTGACATCAGTCTCATTGGGTGATATCTCAGTTACCAGCTTGAGTGCCTTGTGCATTGTGGGTTATACCCTTTGGAGTGTAGTCCATTTTGCAGAGTGCCAGAGTTTTCAAGATGGATGAATTTAGGAAAATACAAAGCTCCCTCAAGTCTCTTTAAAAAAATATCCCTTTATTAGTAAATGATGGTGGGCTATAGAGTAATACAGCATTGGCTTTTTCCATTATGCATCTTTTATGTCACTTCTGATAACACTTTCATCAACCCACAGAGTTTATGGAACCTTATGACTAATATGTAATAAAACTCAACTGGCAATTTGGGTTATATTCTCCTCTTTTTCTAATATACTCATGAGGTTGCACTGTTTATATCGAGATCTTCCTCTCCCCATTCATCCCTCCACATTGACCCTCCTTCCCATCCCATCTTCCCCAATCTTTGCTTCCCTGTGCTAGTCCCCTCCCTCCATGTTTCTCCTCTTTATATTACCCCTTCTATCTATGCTAAGTTTAATTGTGCATTTTTATATATCAATTTATGTATAGGATTTTTTCTTCCTTTAGTATGATTCAGCTCCCACATATGAATGAGAACATATGGTATTTCTCTTTTTGAGCTTGTGTTCATTCTTTTAAGATGATGTTCTCCAATTCCATCCATTTTGTTGCAAATGACATTATTTCATTTTTTTATTGCTGAGTAGTTTCCATTGTGTATATGTAGCATAGTTTTTTTTTATCCATTCTTCTGTTGATTGGTATATTGGTTGGTTCCATATCCTTGCTATTGTGAAGAGTGCTGCATTGATTATGGAGATTAAGGTGTCCCTTTGGTATGGTGACTCATCTTCCTTTGGGTAGTGGTAGAGCTGGGTCATATGGCAGTTCTATTTTTAGTTTTCTGAGGTATCTCCATATTGATTTCCAAAGTGGATGGAGTAATTTACAGTCCCACCAACAGTGTAAGAAGGTTCCTTTTTCTCCACAACCTCTCCAGCATTTTTTATTATTTGTTTTGTTGGTCCTGGCCATTATTACTGGAGTTTGGAATCTTAGAGTTGTTTTGATTTGCATTTCCCTAATGGCTAGGAATATTGAGCATTTTTTTCATGTGTTTCATGGCCTAATGAAGTTCTTCATTTGATAACTGTCTGTTCAGATCCTTTGCCCACATGTGTATTGGATTATTTGTTGTCTTGGGGATTGCTCTCTTGAGTTCTTCGTAAATTCTAGAAATTAGTCCTCTGTCAGCTGTGTAGGATGCAAAGATTTTAACCCATGCAATACGGTCTTCTTTAATTGTGTTATTTGCTGTACAGAAGCATTTTAATTTCATATAATCCCATTTATCTATTCTTGTTGCAATTTCCTGAGCAATTGGAATCTTATTATTAAGGAAATGCTTCCCTATGCCTATATGTTGGGACATGTTGCCTTTGTTTTCTTCCAGTAATTTTAAATTTTCTAGTTTTATGTTGAGGTCTTTTATCTATTTCAAGTTAACTCTTGTTCAGATTGAGAGGTGTGAGTCTGTTTTCATTTTTCTACAGGTAGAAATTGAAGTTTCCCAGCACCATTTGTTGAAGAGGCTATCTTTTCTCCAATTTGTTTGCTTAGTTCCTTTGTCAAACATTAGATGGCTATAAATGCATTGGTGTATCTCTGGGCCCTCAATTCTGTTCCACTGGTCTTCAGGCCTATTTTTGTGCCAGTACCAAGCTGTTTTTGCTACTACAGCCCTGTAGTAAACTTTGAAGTCAGGTATTGTGATCCCGCCTGCACTAGTTTTGTTGCTTTCAAGTGTTTTGTCTATATGTGGTCATTTTTATTTCCATGTGAAATTTCGGATTATTTTTTCTATTTCTGCAAAGTTTGTCATTGGAATTTTAATGGGGATTGCATTAAATCTGTAGATTGCTTTTGGTGGTATAGCCATTTTTACAGTATTGATTCTCCCAATCCATTAGCAGGGGAGGTCCTTCCACCTTCTAGTATCTTCTTCAATTTCTTTCTTTAATGTTTTGAAGTTTTCCTTGTAGAGATGTCCAGGATCTTTGGTTAGATTGATTCCTAAGTATTTAAGTTTTTGGTGGGCTATCATGAAAGGGATTGTAGCCTTAATTTCCTTCTCCTCCTGTCACAGTTGGTGTAAAGGAAGGCTACTGATTTTTGAGTGTTAATTTTATATCCTGCCACTTTGCTGAAGGAGTTAATTAGGTCTAAAAGTTTTCTAGAGGAGTTTCCAGGGTACTTTAGCTGAAGGATCACGTCATCCACGAACAAGGATTATTTCACCTTTTCTTTGTCTATCTATATCCCTTTGATTTCTTTCTGTTTTTTTTTTTTTGTGTGTGTGTGTGGGGGGGTGCTTGCTCTGGCTAGGACTTCAATCACAATGTTAAATAAGATAGGAGAGAGTGGGCATCCTTGTCTTGTTCCTGATCTTAGAGGAAATGGTTTCATTTTTTCTCCACTTATTATGATATTGGCTGGAGGTCTGTCATAAATGGCCTTTATGAGGTTGAGATACTTTCCTGTTATGCCTATCTTCTCCAGGGTTTTTATCATGAAAAAGCGTTGCACTTTGTCGAAGGCCTTCTCAGCAATGGTTGAGATGATTATGTGGTTTCTGTTTGCAAGTTTCTGAAATGTTGAATTACATTGATCAATTTTTGTATGTTAAACCAACCTTGCATCTGTGGAATAAGTACCACTTGGTCATGATGAATAATCTTTTTTACCTGTTGCTGAATTCAGTTTGCCAGGATTTTGTGGAGAATTCTTGCATCTATGTTCATTAGGGAAATTGGTCTATAGCTTTCTTTCTTGGATGTATCCTTGCCTGGTTTAGGTATCTGGGTGATGGTGGTTTCATACAATGAATTTGGGAATGTTCTCTCCTTTTCTATTTTTTGAAATAATTTAAGGAAAACAGGTATTAATTCTTCTTTGGAGGTTTGATAGGGAATTCTGCTGTGAAGTCATCAGGTGCTGGGCTCTTCTTTGTTGGGAGATTTTTTTTATTACCTGTTCTATTTCAGTGTATGTAATGGTCCAGTACTGCATTAGCAGGGAGGCGGCATGTCCCCTGCAGTCCTTCCCAGACTTCTGCCTCCCCAGTAGTGCTGGCAAACCGAGGTCTCTGCTCAGAGAGTGCAGCACACATGGCAGCAGCAGATGGCTGTGAGCCAGGGCCCAATGCTGCCCTCTCTTGTGTCCCCCAATCCCTGCAAAGCTCACTCGCTGATCCCACACTGCAGTGGATGGAATGATATCTTGTTACCCTCAGTGAATATGAGGCCTGCACAGTGTGGGACTCACTCCACACTGCTCTCCTATCACAAACTCCACAGCCAGCACCTCCACCACGGGGAGATGGCAGACCAAAGGTGCTTCCACCGCTGACTGTGCTTTCCATCCTGGCCTCACTCACCAATTTCTCTCAGTGGGAAGTTCTGCCAGGGTCTTATTGGCAGGTTATTGGCCAGTTGCCAGGGCCATGCTCTCAGGCAGATCCAAGCTCCAGGTGCCTGCGCGAAATTTTCCCTGGACTGTATACTCTCTGTGCTCTGTAACCCAGATGATGGGAGATCGTTCCCGGCAGTTTGTCTAGTGCTTCTTCACTTTGGATTCCAGTCTTGTCATCCCCCAAACTCTCTCCACTATCTCTGCAACCCATATTGTGCTGGAGGAATTGTAGGTGGCTTTCCTGGCAGCCGAGTTCTGTGAAGGTGGTAATTTTCTCTTCCTGCTGGAAAAAAGCTCCACATTTCTTATGGTGCACTCTCTCTGACCTGCCACACTGATTCCTTCTCCCTTTTTAAAAATTTTCTGCAGTTGGTGGTATTTACCTAGCCTGTGGTTTTTATTGTTTTTTTCACCCCTGCCTCTTATCTAACTTTTTACTTTGACTGTTCAGTATGAGTTCTAAGCCCCTGTTTTAAGCTCTCCCGTTTCTCCGAGTCTCCAAGTGGATGTTATCTGACTGCCATCTTCCCAGTTTCCGATCCCTCAAGTCTCTTATAAGGACCATGATTGCAGTTATGAGGGTGGAGCTCAAAGGCTTCATCAGCATATGTGGAGATACAAATATGCAGACCATACCACAACCAAAATGCCCATCAGTAGTAGAATTAATAGGAACACATACACACCCATGCATATGGACTGAAAGAGAAAGAGAAATGAATGCATGGCTCCTACATGTAGCAACACGAATGAATCCCTATACAAACAAAATGTTTAACAAAAGAAGCCAGATACAAAAGGGTATACACTATAATTCCATTTATTTGAAGATCAAAAACACACATATGGTGTAAGAGATTGGGCTAGTATTGTTCACTAATGCCTGCCACTCCTTTCCTCACACTGCTAATTCCAAGTCAGGGCTTGCCCTCACTGCTATAACCACCACTCCTGCCATCATTCCTACAGAGTGTCCAGGAACTTGGTGGTATTCTGTGGGGCTTATGATCCAGGAAAGTCACAAGGATGGCTATAATGAAGGTATCATTAATATAAGAATGGATTTTGAGGAGAAGCTAATTTTCATATGTAGAGGAGAAAATATTTGGTCTGTGGTGTTTCAGATAGTGGCAAGATATTCAAGAGCAGGTTTTTCTGAGGCATTTGAAATTGTGAAATTCAAGGGAAAGGTCCAGGCTGGATATACACATTTGTGTTTTATTGAGGTGGAAGTGATAATTCAAATATTACTGTGTGTAATATAAACCTCCTATTAGGAAATTGATTTTATGTCATTAAGTCATTTATAGGGCATTAGATCATCTGGTGTAGTTGACAATAACTTATTCACTGAGGTTGTTCTATAGATTAACATGATTTATTTACACGGTTATACCATTATCTTTAATATTTTATCATATACTTGAAATTTGAGATCCATTATTATATAAAATTAATATCTCTCACTTGAAATTTATTAGAGAATGTTCTAACTGTTGTTACTGATGGTGCTGGATCTTTATGTTTCAATAATAATTATGTTGAACTTCCTGGCATTTCTTTTGACTTGTTGATTTATGAAAATTCTCTAAGTCATTTTCTTTGGTATACCAGGGGTTGGCAGATAATGGCTTGCTTCCTTTTTTTTTGTATAGCCATGAACTGAGAATAGACTTTATATTTTTAAATGGTTGAAAAAATTAAAAGAAGCATATTATATGGCATATGGAAATTACATAAAATTAAATTTTCATTGTTATTAAAGTTTTATTAAAACATAGCCACACACATTCACTTCTTTGGCTGCTTTCATGCTATAATGAATTGAGCAGTTGTTGACATTAAAAGCCTAAAGTATTTGCTCTCTGGCCCTTTTCAGAAAAAAATCTGTTGACCTCTGGTGTACACCAACCACTGTGTCATAAGTAAACTAGTCAAAGACAAATATCAAAAATGGAGAAGTGAGGCAGGCATGGTGGCATATGCTTGTAATCTCAGCACTCAGGGGGCTGAGGCAGGAGAATGGCAAGTTCCAGGCCAGCCTGGGCTACTATACTTGAAGACATTGTCTGGAAAAAAAAAGAATGATTTTCTTACACAATCAATTATTACTTAAATAATTCCTGTCCTTCTTTCCTGCCTTACTATTTTCTCCCTGGTATATATGAATATTATTTAACATACTATATATTTTGCTTGTTTAAATAAACAGGCACAGAAATAATTATATTTCTCTCTCTCTCTCTAGATTGTAACTTTCATGTGGTCAGCTATTTGTCTATTTTGTTTATTGCTGTATCCCTAGCATCTAGAAAGGTAGCAGATACACAATGCATATTTGAGTAAACACTTAATATATCTGTTGAATTGAAAGATGACTATGCTGATTTTACTGTATACAACTGTACCAAGTCTGAGGATGACTGGAAAATAGACTGAAATAAAGTGTCCTTTCTTCATTTGTATAACTTGCCTAGCTTTGTGCGACAGATTCCAAGAGATAAGTATCCTCAAATTTAGCAATATTTGGTATTATTTTGATACTCCTGTGTAGTGAGCACGCACATGTATAAATATTTCTACATTATATATTATGTATTAATTTTTAAGTATCTAATTGTTGTTGTTCTAACTATCTAATTGTTGTAAGGTGCTGTAGAGTCTGTGTTCAACTCATAGAGACCCTTTGTACAACAGGTGAAACAGTATTGTTAGTGCTTCTCTGCTATTCATAGGGTTTTCAATGGCTGATTGTTTTGGAGGAGTGGGTTGCCAGGTCCTTCTCCCAAGTGTACAGCACCTGGTATTCCCAGGCACTTCCCCATCCAAGTACTAACCAAGCCCAACCCTCCTTAGTTTTCAAGATCCTGATGGGATCTGATGCCATAGTGGTACAGCTGCAGGCATAATGTATCTAATAGTGTTATATTTTAATGTTAGAGTCCATTAATTTTATTAAAAATGACTTATATTAATATATAGTATTCACATATGCCATATATTGGTATCTCAAACTTTTATGTAAATTATTATTTTTATACATTTGAGATGATGTGCTTGGTGAAATGAATGATACATAGGAAGTACCTAAAGGTTAGGGTAATTAAAGAATTAAGGAAGCTCTTAGAGAATAGGTTGTGTTTTGAAGGTAGGGGTATTGTTTAATGGTTTTCCACTGCATTTAGAAAAGAAGTCCAAAGGCCTTACCAGCTAGTAAAGCTTTGGGTGATTTAACCATTTCTCTCTGTCTTTAACCTTCTCTCTTGTGTGCCATGCTAGAGTCATACTGAACTTTGTTAAATTCCTCTTATTAACTTGTTGTTGATGTTAGGTGCTGTCAAGTCAGTATCCGACTCATAGCGACCCTCATAGGGTTTTCAATGGCTGACTGTTTCGGGAT
>VMDO01018823.1:0-41229 GCA_007922755.1 Pedetes capensis
GTGAACTGATTTACTGGAAAAAAGTCTGTGTGTTAACTTTCTTATATGTAAATTAAATGTAATTTGTTATTGATGAACAGTTTGTAAGTACAGTGTAGTGATGCATTAATCACTGAATTCATCTAGTACCTATTTGAAGTGGCTTTGTCATTTTATACCTAAAATTAAATAAAAAGCCAAGGTCTCCATGACACATAAAACTTCTCTGGAAGAAAGCTAAGGCCATTTGACATACATCTAAGGGTCCTGGCTAATTATTTCAAAAGTGGGCTGCCGGGGCCTTTTCCCTAGTCTCTTTTAGTCCAGAAGCTTCGCTGAAACCTACCTACCTTGGATGACCCTGCTAGTATCTGAATACTGGTGGCATAGCTTTTAGCATTACAGCAACACGACAGCTCTCATAGTATGGCAAGCAGAGAGACAAGTGAGGGGCATCAGTGAGCTAAAATGGACTGATATTGGCCATTTTGAATCAGATAAAAACATGGTCAACTATGTCAGAAATGATAAATTAAAGAGAAAAAAAGTCAAAAAAATCATCTCAAGATCTGACCTGAAGTACAATGCTACTGGTGATAGAATAATATCCACACACCTACAAGGAAGGCTAGTTAATATGATTGTTATTCAAATTTACACACCAACCAGTAAGACCACAAATGAAGAAATGGAAGATTTTTACCATCTCCTGCAGTCTGAAATTGATTGAACATGCAATCAGCATGCACTGATAATTACTGGTGATTGGAATGCAAAAGTTGGAAATAAAAAAGGCAGCTAGTAGTTGGAAAATAAAGCTCTGGTGATAGAAACAAAGCTGGAGAATCCATGGTAGAATTTTGTCAGACCAAGGACTTTTTTTATTGCAAATATATATTTTTCACTAACATAAATGATGACTATACTCATGCAACTCACCACATGGAAAATGCAGAATAGAATTGACTACATTTATGAAAAAACATGATAGGAAACCTCAATATCAGAAGTCAGAACAAGACAGATTGTGGATTGTGGATTGGGCCATCGATTGCTCATTTGCAGGTTCAAGCTGAAACTGAAAAAAATTAGAGCAAGTTTTCCTGAGCGAAGGTATGACCTTGAATATATCCCACCTGAGTTAGGAAACCATCTCAAGAACAGTTTTGATGCATTAGACACTAATGTTCAACAACTGGATGAATGGTGGCATGATATCAAAGACACCATTCATGAGGAAAGCAAAAGGTTATTAAAAAGACAGGAAAAAAGAAAAGACCAAGTTACACATCAAAAGAGACCCTGAAAAGTGCCCTTGAATGACAAGTGGCTACAGTAGAAGGAAGGCATGACAAAGTTAAGGAACTAAACAGAAGATTCCAAAGGGCAGCTTGAGAAGACAAAATCAAATATCATAATGATATGTGCAAAGATCTGGAAATAGAACAAAAAGGGAAGAACATGGTCTGTTTTTCTCAAGCTTAAAGAATTGAACAAAAAAATCAAGCCTCAAGTGGCAATAGTGAAGGATTCTACAGGGAAAAATGTCAAATGATGCAGGAAACATCAAAAGAAGATGGAAGGAATACACGGAATCATCATAACAACAAAAAACCTGGTGGATGGTCTACATTTCAAGAGGTACCATATGATCAGGAATCAATAGTACTAAAGGAAGAAGTGGAAGCTGCCTTGAAGGCATTGAGGAAACACAAAGCTCCAGGAATTGATGAAATATCGAGATGTTTCAACAAACACATGCAGCACTGGAGGTGTTCATTTGTATATGCCAAGACATTTGGAAAACAGCTACCTGGCCAACTGACTGGGAGAAATCCATATTTATGCCTATTCCCAAGAAGTGGGATCCAAGTGAATGCAGAAATTATTGAGTGATATCATTAATACCACATGTAAAATTTTGCCAAAGATCATTCAAAAGTGACTGCGGTAGTATATTAACAAGGAACTGCTAGAAAATCAAGCCAAATTTAGAAGAGGGTGTGGAACTAGGAACATCATTGCTAATGTCAGAGCGTTAGCCAAAAGCATAGAATACCAGCAATATATCTATCTGTGTTTTATTGACTATGCAAAAGCATTCGACTATGTGGATCTCAACAAATTATGGATAACATTGTGAAGAATGGGAATACTGGAGCACTTAATTGTACTCAAGAGGAATTTGTACATGGAGCATGAGGCAGTTTTTCAAACAGAACAAGGAAACACTGCTCAGTCTAACAACAGGAAAGATGTGTGTCAGGGCTGTATCCTGCACTGTACCTCTTCAATCTCTATGATGAGCCAATAATCCAAGAAGCTGGACTCTATGAAGAAGAATGTGGCATAAGGATAGGAGAAAGACTCATCAGCAACTTGTGATATGCAGACACAACTTTACTTGCTGAAAGTGAATAGGATTTGAAACATTTACTAATGATCAAAGAACACAGCCTTCATTATGGATTGTGCCTCAACACCAAGAAAACAAAGGTCCTTGCAATTGGGTTATTAAGCAACTTCATGGTAAATGGAGAAAAGATTGAGGCAGTCCAAGACTTTGTTTTACTTTGTTCAGCAATCAACACCCATAGAAATAGCACTTAAGAAGTCAAAAGACACATTGCATTGGGAAAAGCTGTTGCAAAAGACCTCTCTAAAGTGTTGAAAAGCAAAGATGTCACATTGAAGAGGAAGGTACCCCTGACTCATACCATGGTATTTTCAGTTCGATCGTATGCTTGTGAAAGCTAGATGGTAAATAAGGGAAACAGGAGAAGAATTCATGCTTTTGAATTATGGTGCTCGAGACAAATATTGAATATACCGTAGCTTGCTGAGAGAATCAAAATATCTGTCTTAGAAGTGCAACCAAAGTGCCTCTTGGAAACAAAGATGGTTAGACTGTGTCCTTTGGACATGTTGTCAGGAGGGACCAATGCCTGGAGAAGGATATCATGTTTGGGAAAGTGATGGGTCAACAAAAAAAAGGAACACCCTCAACTAGATGGACTGACACAGTGTCTTCAACAGTGGGCTTAAGCATAAGAGATTGTGTGCAGCATGGCATTGGGTACTGTTTTATTGTGTTGTACATAGCATCACTATGAGATGGACCTGACTCAATGGCACATAACAGCAACAACATCTATGTGTACTATGGAAAGTAAATGCTTACGCTTAATTTAATACATTGGGAGGATGATTATTAGTGAAGTCGGTTTCTGTAGTAAGAAGCATTTTACTTCCTTTTTAAAAATAGAAATTATTTTTAGTAACTTCTGTATTTATACTGATTATTAAGCTATTTTTTTTGTGGTACTAGGGTATTGAATTCAGGGCACTCCACCACTGAACTGCACCCCAGCCCCTTTTTTATTTTTTATTCTGAGACAGGGTTTTGCTAAATTGCCTGGGCAGCCTTTGGCCTTGAACTCACGATGCTCTTGCCTCAGCTTCCCTAGTCATTGGGATTACAGGTGTGTGCCATGGCTCCCAGCTTTATTATTATTCAGCCTTTTTTTTTTTTTGAAATAAGGTTGGGACACTCTGGTGCTTTATTGAGAAAAATAGTTTTGATGTACTGAAGATGTATTTGTTCTTGATTGATCTTTGATCTAGCTTGTGGTTTTAGCAAAGTCTTTGAATTTCACTTAGTAAACATTTATTGAATATCAGCCTTGTGCAAAAAACTCTTTTCTGGTGATTAAGCTATGGTAACTGCCCATGAGTGTTCACTCCCTAGAACTCTACTCCATTGTCATCTTCTCTGTGTGGCACATCTTGACTATTTTTTTAAAAATTAGGCTTGAGATGTAGCTCAGTGGTTGAGTGCTTGCGTGGTATGTGCAAGGCTCTGGATTCCATCCCCAACACAGAAAAAAATAAATAAAATAGGAATTTAAAATAAAAATAAATGTATAATATAGTAAAATTAAAATAAAACCCCTCATACTCTTATCTCAGTTTATTCTCTCCATGTACTTATTACCTTCAAGCAGATTATGTAATTAACATATTTATAGTCTGTCTACTTCATTACCATTCAATTTCACAAGGACAGGCAGTTTTATTTTGCCCATTGTTAAATCCCCACCATCTAGAACAATTTCTAGCACATAGAGGCACTCTGTACATATTTGTTGAATGAATGAACATGAGTACAACTCAGTTGAGCACACAATATATATACACAAAGAATTAGTTATTTGGCAAAAACTGACAAAGCCAAAGAAATAAGGCTCCAATGTTACAAGAATTTATGAGACTGCTTCTGAAAAGGTCCATCTACTCTCTCTCTCCATCTTTGCCTTAGTTTCTCTGTGTACCCATAGGAAATACTTTTGTTACCATGTTGCAGTATGAAAGACTGTTATCCCATCATTACTAACTCGTTAAGTGTTATTTGGAAGAGGACTGCGAATTTATAATCCTGCTGGTCTTCCTTCCTTTAGAAGTTCAGTCAAATTCTAAGATCACCATATTAATAACAGTTCAATATACACTTGGTGCTTGGCACCAATCTAAGTGCTTTATAAGTACTATTAATTCATTCATTGTAAACCAGAATAGCTAACAGCTTTTAAATGAGAGTTAGTAAAGAGTGTGACAGGGATATAAAAGGCAGGCCAGTTTCTGGGAGACATATGACTTTTCTGATGGGGTCACTACCCTGGGATTCCCCTTCAGTTTTGCTGACAATTTCTAAGCACTGTATCACTATCATCTACTACTTACCCAGCCTTCCTTTATACCCTCTTTCTTCCACATGGGCTAAACCTGCATCAGGGTCTGATGGCTCTCCTGATCTTCTTTGGCTCTCCCTTTTCCCTTCCAAGTATTTTCCTAATAAATCTCTTATACTTTTAATCTCATTTCTGCAAGGGCTTGAATCAACAGAGTAGCCATTATGATCTGTCAAGTTAATGGTGATTATGACATTGAGCATGCTTCATAGGTCAAATAATTTTTTCATCTCATTTAATCCTCACTATAACTTTTTTTTTTTTTTTTTTTTTTTTTTGGTGGTACTGGGTGTTGAACCCAGGGCCTTGCTCTTGCATGGAGTAAGTGCTGGACCACTGAGCCGTACCCTCAGCCCATTTTCTAACTTTTTTCAGACAGGGTCTTGCTAAGTTATGAAGACTGCCTCTGGTTTTGAACTTGCGATTCTCCTGCCTCTGCCTCCTGAGTCACTGGGATAACAGGCATACACCACTGTGCCCGGCTCCTCACTATAACTTTTGAGTATTGCTTTCATATCATAAAGGAGAAAACCAACTTGGCCTAAGTAGCAATTTGACTGATTCACTTGTCTAGTAAATGGTAAGGAAAGCTCTGAACTACTTTGCTATACCTTAATGAATATAAGTTGAGGCTCTTAGACAATGTGGCATTTTCTTACAGCTCATGTGTCATTTTGAAGCTAATCCAACCAATTCCTTGGCCCATCATAAGTCTATTATAATTTTTGCACTTTTTGTCTGCTCTTTTTAATTTGAATTGAATGATATATTTTAAAAACAGGTATAAGTAGGTACCATTGGTGAGAGATTTTTTTTCTGCAGAGTTCTTGACAAGTTAGCCATTTGCCTAAGTGAACACACTCAGTACCAGCCAGATAAAAATAATATGAATTAGCAATTAAAATAATACTTCTTTGTACCAGGCTCTTTAAAACCAATAGACTTAAGCTAAGCACTCAGTTTTTACTTTAATGTATGTTGTCAAGATGGGTGTGTTGATACACTCCTCTAATCCTAGCCACATAGGAGACTAAGCTAGAAGAATCACAGATTGGAGGCCAGAGGCAGCCTGTGCAACCTAGTGAGACCCTGTCTCAAAATAAAACAAAAACAAGCACAAAACAAACAAAAAACCCCAACACCACCATCAATAACAAAAAAAGGGAATTAGAGGTATAGCTCTGAAGTGTAGTGGTTGGATAGCATGTATGAAGCCCTGGGTTCAGCCTCAGTGCTGAAAAGAAAAGAATATTTGTCATTTTTAATGGTTTTATGTGACTTGATATTCAAATGAACCATAGTTCCACTTATGCAATCACAAATACAGAGATATATGCATACTCCTAAGCAGGCATGCACATACTTCCTAATCTGGGAATAGTAGAGTACAATAATTACCCTTTAATGGACTTTCTAACTTTTGGCTGTGAGTTAGCAGTGTATGTAGTTTAGTGGGTAAATCCATGACCCAAATTGGAATACAGATTCTAAGTGACTAAATAACATTAGGCAAGTTAATTCAATCTAACATTATTTCCTTGTTTTAAAAATAGAAATAAAATATCTTGTAGATTTTTATAAAAATAAGGATAAACCTCATTTGTATGTGTGTGCTTGACTGTCACTTAATGTAGTTATTGTAGTAGTCAGCAATACCCTGCAAGTTGAAGTTGTTACTATCTTTTAATTGTTGTTTGGCTCTTCTCTCTGCTAAAACAACAAACCAGTGGAAAATGTTGATAGATATTAGAAACATGTTTCTCAAATTTTAGAGTACATTAGAACAGCCTAGAGAATTCATTGAAGCAGATTACTGAGTCCTTACTCCTAGAGATGCTGATTAAGTATTTTTGGAGTACAGGTAGACAAATGGCAGTTCTCAAAAATTCCTAGCTTTTGCAGCTGCTGGGAATTGTTTGAGAATTATAAACCTCCACTTCCACCTAGTGGTGTTATTATGAAGTACAATGAATATACATTTTTAGCATACATTATTTCATTTAATCCTCAACATCCTATTTTTAAAGTTCTATTTTCATTTTACAAATGATAAAAACTGAGATGTGAAGAGAACTAACCTCTTGAAGTTTTATGCGTAGTATATGGAGAACTGATAACTGGAACCAACATGGTAAAAGCCAATGCTCTCATTTAGTATGTTATCCTGTCTGAACGCAGTTTTAGACCATCTTCACCTCTTATTCAGAGGAAATGACATTATTGTAGTGAAAACTCATGAAAAACCTTAAGTCCCTTGTTAAGGGACTGATAATATGAATATACTTCAGAATGTTTTACAGACAGCACAATAAAAATTTTAAACATTTTAAATTTTATAGAAATTGGCTGGGTGTGGTGGTGCACTCCAGCAATCCTAGTGACTTGGGAGATGGAGGCAGTAAGAACACAAGTTCAAGGCCACAGGCAACTTGTGTAAGTTATCGAGACCCTAATTCAAAATAAATAAATAAATGTTGTTGTTGTTGTTGTTAGGTGCTGTCCAGTCGTGCTGACTCATAGCGACCCTCATAGGGTTTTCAATGGCAGATTGTTTCAGGATTGCTCTGGGAGTAGGTTGCCACGTCCTTCTCCCATTTTTGTGGTGCTGGGAATCGAACTCGGGACCTCAGAGACTGCAGAGCGGTGCTCTACCAACTGAGCTAAATCCCAGCCCCAAATAAATAAATAAATAAATAAATAAATAAATAAATAAAGGGCTGGGGATGCGGCCCAGTGGTACAATACTTGCAAAGTATGTGCAAAGTCATGGGTTCACCCCTCAAGTACTGAGAAAAATCCAAAACAAAACTGATTACACAATATGAAGAGGAAAATGTATGCTATTGCATAAGAAAAATAACTTTCAGGACCCTCTTTATTCATACATACATGAGAAGAAAAGATTTGAGGGAAATAGGTCAAAATGTTATTTTTCTATGTTTCCTGTTACTTTTCAGTGTTTTTCAAATATTCTACAAGTAGTGTATATTTTATAATTAGAAAAATGCTAATTAAAAATTTAATATATTAATGCTTGGGAAATTGCATAAGAAGAATAAAACTGATTTCACTGTTTAGGAATTTTTCTACTCCTTTATAGGCAAAACTAACACGGGGAAAATTAGCACAATTTAGGACAAAGGTATGATTAAATATAAAAGATCATGTGCTGTGAGGCTTTAGGGAAGTTGAGGATGTTAGAGCTGATATAATCTTGGGCAGATGGTAACTGAACAGGGTTTTCACCCTTGGAATGTAGAACCATCTAGAACCAGATGATCCAGGCAAAGAGACAAGGAGCAGCATATGATAAATGTAGGGACCCAGACAGGATCAGTCTGCTCCTTTTTCTCTTTGTGTTCTCTATCAACTCTTTCACTTGCATACTTCATTTATATTCATCCTCTCAGAGTGATGATATTCAGGTTTTTTAGTGGTTAAGACCTTTCTGTCCATTCCTTGGTGAGTGTGCAGTTACTATGGACAGAAAAGATCCCAGCACTTTGCCACCCCAACTTAGGTCCCTCTTGTTGAATCATAGTCATCAGGGGGCATATAAATACTACAGAATAGAGGCCTCTGCTTCAGATTCATGGAACCAACATCTGCATTTTAACAAGATTCATATGTACCTTAAAGCTTGAAAAGTGCTGTCATGGCATGTAACACTGTCATAAAAAAATCCGGATCCTAGTTCAAGGAGGCCGTTGCTATCTTGGTTCAACAACAAGGGACTGACAAGGTCTTCCACAAACAAAATTTTCTGCCACTATCCTTCCCTAAACATACCATGATTAGACTAACTCTTTAAGGGAATGGTGGAGGATCTGGGAGGACTACATATTAGTCAACACTTGAGAAAAAAAAAATCTCTTTTAAATGAGATTTGACTACAGCAAATATCTTCATTATGTAGTGTAGAAAGAAACAAGATACAGTTATCTGGATAAGCTCAGAGGTAATTATTGTCCAGGCCATGATGAAGTACTGAAATAAGAGGGTGCTAGGTACTGAGGATACTCATGAGGAATCTCTACGTGGACCAGGTGGTAGTCATTTGAACAAAACAAGGAAACACTGCTTGTTTTAAAGTTAGGAAAGGTGTGCTTCAGGGCTGTATCCCTTCATTGTACCTTTTCAGTCTCTATGCTGAGCAAATGAACCAAGAAACTCGACTTTATGAAGAAGAACATGACATTAGGATTGGAGGCAGATTCATTGACAACCTGCATTATGCAGATAACACAACTTTGCTTGCTGAAAGTGAAGAGGATTTGAAACATTTACTGATGAAGATCAAAGAACACATCCTTCAGTATGGATTGTGTCTCAACAATAAGAAAAGAAAATCCTTACAACTGGGTCAGTACACAGCTTCATGATAAATGGAGAAAAGATTGAGATTGTTCAAGATTTTGCTTTACTTGGTTCTACAATCAATGCCTATTGAAGCAGCAGTCAAGAAATCAAAATACAAAGAACAATGGGAAAAGCTGTTGCAAAAGACCTCTTTAGGGTGTCAAAAAGTAAAGATGTAACATTGAAGACGAAGGTGCACCTGACTCGTGACATGGTATTTCCAGTCGCATCATATGCTGGACAGTGAATAAGGGAGGCAAAAGAAAAACTGATGCTTTTGATTTATGGTACTGAACGTGAATATAGAATATACCATGGACAGCCAAAAGGAGCCAACAGATCTGTCCTAGAAGTGCAACCAGAGTGCTCCTTGGAAGCAAAGATAGTTAGATTGTGTGCTTTGGACATGTTGTTAGGAAGGACCATTCCCTACAGAAGAACACCATGTTTGGGAGAGTGGTGGGTCAATGAGAAAAAGGAAGACCTTCAACTAGATGGACTGACACAGTAACTGTAACAATGGACTTAATATAAAGATTGTGTGCATGGCACAGTGTCAAGTAGTGCTTCATTCTGTTTTACATAGGGTTCCTATGAGTTGGACACAACTTGAGGGTACCTAACAACAGATACTGAGATGGAGAGATGGGGCACTATGAAAGCAAAGCTCCTTGACTGGGGAGATAATGGGGCACCAAGAGCACCTTCATCAATTTAACAATTTTGTCTGTGTCAAATTATAGCTCAACTTCCTCCTTCTTCTTTTGGAAGGTATATCCTCTGCTAATGTGCTATTTTGCTTGTTACCAGCTGAATTGTGTTTCTAAATTAAATTAAGTATAAATTTAAAGTGAAAGAAAAAGATCTGGTTGGAGTGAGGTGGAGAGGAAAGGAAGACAGGTGGACAAAACCAAACACTATATCTTTTTGTGAAATGGCGATTTTTCTATTTTCCATTAAGTGTAGTTTTCTTCTGAGTTTTAATTAGCAGTTGGCCTAAGTCACAGTGAAACTTTCAAGGTTTTGTGAAGAAGGAACAGACCTGCTGATTTTAAGTCTAACAATTCTGGTTCCCTTTTTGGTTCTTAGAAATAAAGTTTAGTTTCCAGAGCACAAGATGAGCCTTGTTTTTAAATGTTTATTAAAGTCATGACTGAAAAAGACTGGGGTGAGAGAAGAGGAAACAATAGGTGGAAATATGACTAAATAAGTAATAAAAGTAATTCAAAGTTTTCTTTAAGGATCTGTAAAGTTAAGACTCTGATGTGAGTGATCAAAGTAAAATATATTATCTATATCTGCAGGTGCTCCACAAAGCCAGAGGAAGAATCTCCATGATAATGGCTGCTAGGCTGAATTTTCAGTGGTTTGCTTGGATTTTACATGTCATTACCCTGTTTTGCCTCCCGCGCTGAGTGAGGAAGTACATTTCCCCTGTCAACTGTACTAGTGCCTCTAGAAGTTTATTATAGACTGTGTGACAGAAGTGCTTCTAAGGCAGGTGTGTTTTAGCCTTGCTGGATTATTGCCTGTGTTTGTAACTCTCAGATATTATTTTCTTCTTCTTTACTTATCAACTAGAGACATCACAGGTTATAACCAGCTATTGTAGAATCAACAGGTAATGACTGCTAAATGTAGTAGGGCAGTATTGGTGGGATGGGGAGGCTAGAGGCAAGGGGATCATTTTCAGAGCCTCCCATCTTTAATGTGTGCACCTTACCTTTAGAGAAGACTTGAACAACTTTAAGAATAATTTAACAAAGGGTACACAAAGTGATGAATTTCTTTAATGTAAGGAACTCATGTCTGGTATTCAGGCTGGCAGAAGCATATTTTTGCTCACGAAAAGAAGAGACATTTCCTACAGGGACACTTTCCCTTCTTTTCACTATATTTTCAAGTTTGACTGATTTTTTTCCATACTGTGCTTTTTTACATTTAACATTACAGAGGCCTTTGATAATTTAAGCAACAGTACCTCATAGATGTACATGTTTCAACATATTTGCCAAAACAACTACACGAACCACACATTTTGGTGAAAGATGTCACATTGAAGGTGAAGGTGCACCTGACTCATGCCACTATACTATCATATGCTTGTGAAAGCTGTACAGTGAATAAGAGAGATAGGAGAAGAATTGATGCTTTTGAATTGTGGTGCTGGAGACAAATATTGAATGTACCACGGACTGCCAAAAGAACCAACAGATCTGTCCTAGAAGAAGTGCAACCAGAGTGCTCCTTAGAAGCAAGGATGGCTAGACTTTTTCTTGTGTATTTTGGGCATGTCAGGATGGACCAATTTCTGGAGAAGGACATCATGTTTGGGGGAGTGGCAGGTCAATGAAAAAAAGGAAGACCCTCAACTATATGGGTTGACAAAGTGGATGCAACAATGGGCTTAAACATAAAAAAGATTGTGTGCATGGCACAGTGTCAGATAGTGTTTCGTTCTGTTGTATATACAGTCTATAGGAGTTAGACCTGACTCGATGGCACCTGACAACAACAGCAAAGTGAGCAGATTTTGTAATGAAAGTATTCACATTGAGATTTCAAAAAATAATTAAAAAAAGAAGTGAAACATAATACAGTTTTATTTTGAGAGGATAATTCTTAAGAGGCAGTTTTATACAGAATAATGATTTTTAATGTGTGGTTAAAGTATAAAAAAATGGTAAGGTGGAGAGGAATTTAAACAACTGGCAGGTGGCATAGGTAATGTGAAATTCCATGATACAAATGTTGCTGAATATATGAAGCTACAGAATGTGGTAGCTTTTTTCTGTAGGAAAAGCCATCTATAGTGCTTTCATCTAGCACTCAAAGCATTCAAAAGCCAATCAGTAAATATTTATTGGGTTCTTTCTATGGGCAAGACACTGTGCTAGATAGTTTACATGACTCAAGGGCAAAATTCCTTTTTTCAAGAAGTTTTCAACAGTGTATTTCCCAAATTTCTGAGATGTTATGAAATTTGTCCTGGGAAATTTTCTCCTAATAAACTCATTAGGATTAGATGGTAACTTTTAGGTAATTTTGAGAATTTTACTCCTTTAGGTAAGCAATATCCAAATAATAGGCCAAAATGCCTTTAATAATAGTAGTAATAATAATAATAATAATAATAATAATAATAATACTCCAATATATTCTAAGCAAGGCAATATAGAAACATCTACTTTACAAAATAATTTACACTATTTAATCAAGATATCAAGAAACTGTTTCTGTGAATAATTCTACAAGGACATGAAGAATAGGCATAGTAGTAGCATATATTGGTGGAATAATTTACTGAACTAGCAAAGAAAACTGAATATTGAGTGTTTGGTCTACATAAGATAATATTTTCCAAAATGTCCTTTACAGATCTTGCAGATCATGATTTGGTGATGGTGTATGCTCAGTCCCAGAGTGACAATTTCTCCAGTTCTTCATTCTCTACTTTCCTAATTCTTTTCCCTAGACTAATAGTTCTGGAAACCAGCTTGACTTTCTTTCTCCTGGAATATGTGCCTCCAACTGAACTGTCTACCTGGTAGAGATCATGAGAAAATTAAAAACAGAAGTAGGTATCAATGTCTATTATATCTTAAATAATATATCCTACAATGATGGTTTGTCTGAGCCAAGAAAAAATTAGAGACTATAACTTTTAAAGTAGGTACAAAAAGGGAGAAAGTGATGTGCAGCCTTAGGACATGAAAATGGGATAGCAGTAAAAACAGACATTGAAAGGAAAAAAGGAGTCAGAAAAGAGAGATTAAATGGTAGGTGACACTAGACAGAATAGAAAAGTGCGAAGAAAGGAAGACATAATGGAAGAGTTGAACATAAAGAAAAGACTAATGATAGTTAAAGATAGTATGTGATAAGTGACAGAAAGATGGGGAAGAAAAATAGAAACCTAAATACAGAATAGTTGAGGGAGAAAGAAAAGGAAGGAAAATCAGAAAAGATATAATAAAGATAGGGAGTGAGTAGAAAAAAATACCAACAGAGAATATTAACTAGAAGAAAATAACAAAAGCCAACACAAGAAAAAAATATACATTGCAGCAGGACTAAACTGATATATTGATCTCCATACATAAAATGGAAAGTTCATCTGCCTTTCAGGATGTGCAAAACCAGACAATTTTGCAACTGGGGAACTTTAAGAGAAGAAGGAGAGATCAGCAAGGAAAAGGAAACTACCGCAGACAAGTGGCTTCCAAGTTTCAGGACGAGGTGTTCATGACCTTCATGTTTTTTCCTAGGTCTGCAGTAATTTATGAAAGTTCTGGATCCAGTCCCTCATCCTCCCACCAGACCTAATCACATTACCTCCATTTTGTCCACTACTGCGGGGTGGGGGAAACACTTACAGATCACTAAGAGGATCAGATACTTAAGTCATGGGGAAAAAATACTTAGAAACCATTATTACAGAATATTTGTTGGTTTTCTTCCCCCAAGAATGCTTGATTGAAATAATCTCTAGGCCTGAATTAGTAAACAGTCTTGGTCTTGTGAATTGGTTCCTCCTTGAAAGGATTCAAATGGAGTATGTTCATTTGTACTAAGTTGATTTACATTTGTGCTCTTAAATTGTTCCCGAGTAGTCAACCCAACCAATGTGTTAGGATTTTCAGTAGGCATAGAGAGAGTGCCATCAAATGGGCCTTGCCTTGCATTGCTAGTTGGAGTTCCAGGGCTGGAAGAGTGGTGCTTTGCTAATTTGGAGCCAAAGCATGGTATCTTCAGGACACTAGGTGGTCTTTGCTGCTGTCTGTCAACCTCATTTTCTTGGATTTCATTTTGGATGCCTTCTGGCTTGGGGTCAGTTGTACTAATAACAAGCTGCTCAGGAGTAAGGTCAACAGTTCTTTCCTTGAGCTGGTTGCCTTCAAACATTTGTTCCAGAGCATTGTTATCATCTCTTCCAAGGTCACTTTTAAGACAAGGTGTATTCTTTGATTGAGCAGAGCTGGATTCAGGAAAGGAAATAATTCCCATTTGGTCCAGTTGATTTGTTACTGAACATGGTGTATTCCTTCTCAGAGTGGACACATCATCTCTAAAAGGACTTGGGTTTTGGCTTTCTCTGGGAAGTTTCTTCTCTGAGCTGTTTCTTTGATCAGTTAGGATGCTTGGTGGGGAGACAATAGGTCTTGTATATGCATTATGAATACTTTCTGTATACATAGGATTGGTGTCTTGATTCTTCCCTGTTGCAAGACCATAGGATGGAGTGTAATCTTGTAGAGCCAGTGGGTTGTGTTTGGGCCCTGTGGAGCCATCAGCACAGCAGGAACCTCTTTGATTTTGGTGAAATAAATGGGCTTCTTTTTGACTTGATGGGTAGCTTTGAAGAGTCAAGTCTGGGAAACCCAAATCTTCTCTTTCTGGTGAATTTAACATTGTAATTAGCATGTCATAGTTCAAATTCTTATATTCATGCCATGTTGGATTTTTCTGAAGTCCAACTGGGGAGTTACTGGAATAAGGATGATTCTCTTTCTGGTTTGGTAGATTAGCTTTGTGTAAATTTGTTGGTTGATCCCAGAAATTTCTGTTAAAATATTGATCTCTTTCTTTCTGCCCTTGAGTTTGAATCCGGTAGTCCCAGGAGTTCCATGAAGGAAAGAGAGTGCCTTCTTCTTGTCCAAGAGCATTATTAGCATAATAACCCTGGTTCTCCACAGGTGGTGCTATATTGGGACCTGGATTATATGATGGAAAACTTTCATCTGGGTTCCAGGGATAAAATTCATTATAAAGAAAATCTTCCCTGGGTTTTGATGGATTATCTAAGGAATAGGGAAAATATTCTTTAGGCTGATTTGAGGGATATTGTTCACCTTCGTAGTGCTTAACTATTGGGCTTTCTTTAAAGCTCAGCTCTTCTTCATCCCACCTACTTTGTCCCTGAAAAGGTTCATCTCCAGTTGGATCAATTGGATCCTCTTCATTATAATGGACTATCTCCTTTTGGTCTAGAGTACTCATTGGATACTGTGGGTTTTCTGATTCCACCATTGTTTTGGGAGAATCAACTCTCTCATCCCCTGTATTGCTCCTAATATATGGTGAATTTTCTCTGGGATAATAGCGATTATATTCATGGAAGAAAACACTTCTTCCAGAGCCATGGGAAGGATGAGGTAAATGTTCATTCTGCTTCCCAGGATTTTCCTTAAAGGGTGGAGAGATTTTTTGGTAGGTCCAGGTATTTCTTCCAGCAGAAAAATGTTCTCTTGTAGGAGAAGGGATTTCCTCAGGGTACACAGGCTGATGGGTACTGTGCTTTAATTCAGGCTGATTATTTTCTGATTCATATGGAATTTTTCTAGGCTCTAATACAATCCCTTTGGGCAGATTCTGACTCTGAATTTGTAAACTAGAACTTGGTACTTTTCTGGAGTCTCCTCTTGGGTAATAGGAGTTTACTTGTTGGTCAACTGAATTAAAATTTGGGCCTAGCATGTTACCCTCAGGGTGAAGCAATTTATAATTTGGCTTATTAACCCCATAATGTTGAGAGTTTATCCAGGGGCCAGCTGTAGCCTTTGTGGGACTGACTGTTTTTTCTTTTTGACCTAGTGACTTTTCCTTTGGAATTTGGATTTTTTCATTGTGGTTAACAGTACCCTGTTTGAGACCCAACGAGGCATCATTGGTTCCCACAAGATGTTTATTTGCCCCTTGAATTTTTCTTATGAAATTTGCTGTATTTCCTGCATAGTTGGGATAAATGACTCTTGAAGTGGGAGGGTAAGCTTTGCGAAAAGTTGGATTCCCTGGATGAGCTGCTTGTTTGCCTTGTGAAGCAAAGGTGTTCCTATAAGTTGGATTTCCTGTGCGAGCTGGTTTGCTTTCTGAACCAAAGGAGTTCCCATAAGTTGGATTTCCTGTACGAGCTACTTGTTTTCCTTCTGAACCAAAGAAGTGCCCATAAGTTGGGTTTCCTGGTTGAGCTGCTTGTTTGCCTTCTGAAGCAAAGGTGTTCCCATAAGTTGGATTTCCTACACGAGCTACTTGTTTGCCTTCTGAAGTAAAGGATTTCCACTGAGGACCCTTTTTAACTTGTTGATATCGGTTAAAAGGCCCATATGGTCTGTGCCCTGTGGCAGTACTTGTGGGATGCCATTGTCTTCCTGAAGGAAAATTTCGGATGTTAGGATTTGGATAATTTTCATAAATATTTGGCTGACTTGGTCTCTGTGGGATTTGACTTCTGGGCACTCCCTTGCCTGAAACATTAACTATAGGGGGTGGGAGGATCCCATTCTGAGCTGTAGGGTTGCTCCTAGTATTTGACCCAGGGACACTGTTTCCTGTTGTGCTAGTGTCATTTCCGCCTTGACTCCCTCCGGGATTTGGTTGGGTAGAATTAGTCTCAGTAACTGTTGAATTAGGTGAGGGTTCTGTGGGTGAATTCTCTGCTTTAGGAGGATCTGGTTCTTTGGGTTTTTCATAGTCTTCAAACATCTCTTCTGAATAATAAGGAGGGCGACCCCCAAAGCCATGATATCCAAAATATCCAAAATAAGGATTCTGTAGGAAAGAGAATGGAAATTAATAATTATTCATTGTGTCTCACTCTGATATTGCTTGATTTTTTTTAATATGATAGGAAAAGCTTATCAATTATGTGCTTCTTTTGTGTGTGTATGTGTGTGTGTGGGGGGGGGTACTGGGGGTTGAACTGAAGGTCTTGTGCTTGCATGCTTTGCAAGTGCTGGACCACTGAGCTGCACCCCCAGCCCATTTTTTTTTACTTTTTTTGAAACAGGATTTTGCTAAATTGCTTCAGCCTCTCGAGCCACTGGGATTACAGGCTTGTGCCACCACGCCTGGCCCAATTATGTACTTCTTTTTAACAACATGGGCTGGGATTTAGCTCAGTTGGTAGAGCGCTGTGCTGCAGTCTCTGAGGTCTCGAGTTTGATTCCCAGCACCGCAAAAATGGGAGAAGGACCTGGCAATCCACTCCCAAGGCAATCCCAAAACAGTCAGCCATTGAAAACCCTATGAGGGTCGCTATGAGTTGGATAACGACTCGACGACACCTAACAACAACAACTTTTAACAGCATTGGCTATTGCTTTCTTTCTTGAAATTTGATTCCTTTCTGATTTCCATGACCCTGCTCCTCTTTGGTTCTCTCTTCTGGTACTCTTTTTGGCCTTTAGGCCCAGATCTTACATCTGAGGGTTTTTCGATTTTTACTTTTGATTCCCTTCTCTATTCTCATTTTTCTGTTCTCATTTTATATACTGTCCTTGAGCAATCTATTGCATCCCAATACTTTCAATATGGATACACACCACTGACTCCCAAAGGCATGTCTGTCCCACAGCACTCTCTTCTGAGGTCAAGGCAATAAGGCCACTCTACTAAGGATCTCATGAACTCAGAATTGGGCTCATCTCCCTCCAAAACATCATCCTGTAATATATGTATATCTAAGAAAGATTCACTACTCACAACCCAGTTTCCTAAGTTTCTACTCTCTCCCTATGTCCCAGACAATTAATTACCAAGTCCTAGAAAATCTGAACTTTCTTCCTTATCTTCTCTTCCTTTCTTCCTAGTTCTTCTGAACTATTGCAGTAGTTTTCTTACTGGCTACTTTGTGTGTAATCCTACTTTCTTTTAATCTTGCCTTGCCCCTGCTGTGAGAGTAGTGGAGACTGGTAGAGGGTATGTGGAAATTCTGACACTTTCTCTTTAAATATGTATTTAAAGTTCCCCTTACTGTAAAACAGTGGTCCCCAAACTTTTTGGCACCAGGGACTGGAATTGTGGAAGAGAATTTATCCACGGACAGGAAGCAGAGCTCAGGTGGTAATGTGAGTAATGGGGAGCCACTGTGAATATCTATGAAGTTCACTCACTCACTCACCCCTTCTGCCCAATTCTTGCTCTGTGGCCTGGTTCATAACAGTTGTACTGGTCTGTGGCCCAGGAGTTGGAGACCCCTGCCATAAAGGATAAACTCTAAATCCCCTAACATAACATAGAAAGCAGTACAGCTTGGTGCTGAACAATAGGCTTCTAGGCAGAGGTGGGTTAAAAGCCCAGTTCCACTAGTATTAGTACTATGACTCCTGACTAATCTCAGTTTATTCATTTGTAATATAGAGACAATGATAAAATAATATCAACTTTATACCTTGTCATGAGGGCCAAATGAGACAACATATAACAAGTGCCTAATAAGTGTTTTATACATTATATAATATTAATACTACTACTAATAAATTTTACAATCATTTGAGCCATAACTGTTATACTCAGTCTCATCTCCTTCCTCCCCCTTGAACTTTCTGCACTTGAAAATTATAACCACTATTAGTTCTCTGCATTCTCAATTCTCTTTATGTTTCAGTGCCTTTGCACATGGCTTCTTCATATTCAATCTTTTCCCACCTACACATTTACCTCTCCTCACATACTTGATTCATCTTCTAGGACCCAGCTTGACTACTACCTCTGTGTTCTGACTTCTATGGGCAGAATTAGGCTCAGTCACTACTCCTGGGTGTCCACAGCAGTATAGATTTCTGTCATAATGATCATCACACTGAGTTTCAGTTGCTTATTTTCTTGAGAGTGGACAACCATACCACCCTGTCATCTGATTTCAGAGCTTGGAAGCTAAGCAGGGTCAGGCCCGATTAGTACTTGGATGAGAGATTGCCTGGGAATACTGGGTGATGTAGGCTTGGGAGAAGGATCTGGCAGCCAACTCCCCAAAACACAATCAGCCATTGAAAACCCTGAGCATAGCAGAAAAGCACTGACAATAGTGCTTGGCATGGCACAGTGTCGGATAGTGTTTCAGTTTGTTGTATATAGGGTCACTATGAGCTGGATCTAACAATAGTAACAACATTTTCCTGAGATTCTTCTATTTGGTTTTCCCATGTGAAGTTTTCTAATGAAAGCATGTTTTTTAATCATAGTTTTCCAGCACAGTAGAAAGTGCTTAATAAATTTTCATTTAATAAATGATCTAGTCATCATGACCTCTGTCACTTTGTAGATATTTGTGTGGTACTTAAGTTGTGTTTGTTTGTTTATTTATTTAATTAATTAATTAATTAATTTATTTATTTTTATGGTGCTCATAGTTAAACCCAGGGCCTTGCATATGGTAGGTAAGCACTCTACTACTGAGCTAAATCCGAGCTCTAGTCTTTTTTAAACAAGTAAAATCTAGAGAAAAACTATTTTTATTCCCATTTGTGGATAGACATGATAAGATAGATAAGTAAGGAGGAATCTCTAACATTATGTAGGACATTGGACAGTGTCCTTAAAAGGTAGAATCCAGATTTAATGTCTTTGTTAATTGCTGGGTTATTCTGTTTCAATTTCTAATGTTATGTTTGTGAAAATCTGAAGTGCCAGATTCTAGGTTAGGCTGTGTACAACTCTCTGAAACACTTTTATTTGAGTATTGTGTATGTGTGTATATATATATATATGGAGAAGGACCTGGCAACCCCCTCCCAAAAATCAATCTGCCATTGAAAACCCTATGCACAGCAGAGAAGCACTGACAGTAGTGTTTCCCCTGTTGAACAGAGGGTTGCTATGAGTCGGATACTGACTCAACGGCACCTAACAACAAAAACAACTATATGTATATATATATACATATGCATATATATATATATATATATATATATATGCATATGTATATATATATATTTTTTTTTTTCGGTACTGGAGGTTGAATCCAGGGCCTTGCACTTGCATGTTTTCCAAGTGCTGGAGCACTGAGCTGCACCCCAGCCCATTTTTCTTTTTTTTACTTTTTGTCTTAGTAAGTTACCCAGACTGCCTCTGGTCTCGAACTTGTGATCCTCTTGCCTCCACTTCCTGAGCCACTGCACCTGGCTTGTTTGCGGTACTGGAGATTGAACCCAGGGCCTCGCACTTGCATGCTCTGCAAGTGCTGGACCACTGAGCTGCACCCTCAGCACATTTTTTTTTTTTACTTTTTGAGACAACCTCTTGCTAAATTACACAGACTGCCTCTGGTCTTGAACTTGTGATCCTCCTACCACTGCCTCCCGAGCCCCTGGGATTACAGGCGTGTGCCACTGCGCCCAGCTTAAAATGATATTTTTTGAAAGCACTTTGTAACATTATTGACATAGTAATCTTCAGTGTTATTATTTTAAGAACACCCTGGTTGCCCTCCTCCCACCAAATTATTGGTTTCTGCATTTCACTGAGTGCACATCATAAACTTAGGGGAAAAAGAGGAAGTTTGTTCCAGGAGTGGGATAATGTGCCACAACCGCTAAGATGGCTTATTTAATGACCCAGTGCTAGAATATTTGAAGAATGTATCACTCTGTAAAATATGCTTGATTCTCCTGGAGTGATATAGTAAAAAAGCCAATGCATAGGTTATCAAAAGACTCGGGTTCTGCGTTCAGTTTATCCACCAATTTAGCAGGTGAAACTGAATAGTAATTTATTCTCTCTGATCTTTGGTTTATTTGTACAATGAGATATTTATTTGTTTGTTTGCTTGTTTTTGCAGTACTGGAAGGTTGACCCAAGGGCCTAGTGCATGCTAGGCAAGTGCTTCACCACTGAATTGCACTCCCAGCCCCTCTTCATTTTTTATTTTGAGGCAAGGTCTCACTAAGTTTTGCAGGCTGCCTCTGGCCTAGAACTCACAGTCCTCCTGCCTCAGCATCCTGAGTTACTGGGATTATGGGCATGCACCATGGTACCCAGCTACAATGAAGAATTTAAATGATTATTTAATTCTCTTCTGAGGATAGCATTCTAAGATGCTCTTCCTTCTGTGTTCATCCCTGTCTACAGTATAGGTTCAACCATGAAAAAAGCTTATTAGCTTTCGTAGAAAGTATGTGAAAGTGGTCTTTCAATACATGTAGAGGAGAATTGATGTATCACATTTTATTTAGGTCACTGGCTTGATTTCTTTCACTTTAAAAAAATCTTGGGAGTGTGAACTACAAAAGGTTCAGATGTTGGATTTTAACTTCCTTATTAGATGTGGATAAAAAAAATGTAGAGGCTCTAGATTGTAATTCTTAATGGAGGAATGTACTTACCCCTCCGTCTTCATTGCTGAGTGGCGGATGTCTAAAACCTGGTGGAGGTACCCTCTGAAAGATGAAAAACACAGTGAACACACTTTGTATGCTGCCATTTGTTTGTAACACTGAAAGTGTGTCATCAGAAATTGTGCATTAGTGGTATTGTGACGTTTTAGCTTCTGAGTCATTAGCTCTCACTATCTAGTAAGAATTATGATTCATCAATAAGTACTAGTAAATATAAGGCTTCAGGTGGATTCTTGATTATTCGACTCAAATTATCCTCTATGGCCACATCTCTTAGCAATTGCTCCACCCCACTACCTCCAACATTCATAACTCCCACAATGTCATCATACACCACCATACAAAGAGAGGAAAGGATGGAGAGGGAAAGGAGAGATGGGGGGAAGAAGGTGGACATTTGATGATAGTAGGATCCAAACATCTAACAGTAGAGATTAAATAGCAATGTTATTTTTAGAATGTGTGCTTTACATTTAGGGTTAATTTTCCTAATCAAATTTGGAGTCTAAGTTTCTGCTCAGGGATTGTTACAAAGTTTAGAAACATAGTTAGGTTCCCATAGATTTTCAGGGAGGTCTAGGTAGGTGAAATTAATAGTCATTTCAACATGTGAATCATGCTGCTTTTAAGTCTTTACCTCAAGCTACCTTAGTTTCTTTAGTTCAGTTTGTCCAATAAAAGGAAGTTACTCTTTTAAGGGGAACAAAGTAAGGAACTCTTACTCTTTAACTGTTCCTTGTCGGTAAGAAGCCCTTGTAGTTACAGAGTTGTAGGCAAGTAAAACCTGTGCCATAACTAAATGAACAATTATTAAGTATTTCTTGATGTTGTTCAGGTTTTTTTTTTTTTTTTTTTTTTTTTTTTTGGTACTGGGGGTTGAACCTAGGGCCTTGCACTTGCATGTTCTGCAAGTGCTGGACCACTGAGCTGCACCCTCAGCCCATTTTTTACTTTTTGAGACAGGGTCTTGCTAAGTTATGCATACTGCCTCTGGTCTTGAACTTGCAATCCTCTTGCCTCTACCTCCTGAGCCACTGTGATTATAGGTGTGTACCACCATGCCTGGCTAGTTCAGTTTTTTTCAACAACTAGCCTTTACTATTTCTTTAGTTCAAATAATTTTCCATTTGCATTTTAATGCCTATGGTATAATTTCAATGTTCTATTTCATTTTAATAATTTTAAACTTTAAAATATTATTTTGCAAGTTTTTTATTGGAAAATTTTAATGTACAACTTATTGTGTTTCATTCTGACATGTATTTCATTGTGACATTTCCATATATGCATTTCATTGTACATTGCTCATATAACTTCCCCCTCACCCTTTTGTGCCCCTCCTCCCCCATCTCCTACCCCCGCCAGGCCTCCTTTCTACTTATATATCTTTTTGTGGGAATATTTATCTATACGTGTGCATACTGATTTTGATTTAAGTACAACTTTTTTCTATAGTGACCTATCTTTCTCAGCAGTATTACATGAGTAATCTAGTCCATTTGCATTATTGTCATCCATTGGTATTATTATTATTATTATTATTATTATTATTATTTCCCAAACTATTAAAGTTGGGCTATTTACTTTGAGGTTGATTTTGCAAGATTTTTTATAATGATATGTCTGTGGCTAGAAACAATAAGATATGATGGAAAGATCTTAGATTAATCATAGTTTACCTTATGTTTTTCAAACTCCATGTTTTCTTAGTTTCCCCTTTATATTAAATGAGGATAATCATTGTGTCTTCTAATCTCTTGGGGAAGTGGAAGAATAGTGATAAAGTAGCACAGCCCTTTCAAATTAATTTATTAGTTAAGCCATTAGTAGCTGATGATTTAGGCTGTATTGATGCCCACCAATTAATCTGAATAAAAAATTCATTCAAGGCTGGGCGTGGCGGCACATGCCTGTAATCCTAGTGGCTCTGGAGGTGGGAGGATCACAAGTTTGAGACGAGAGGCAGTCTGTGTAACTTAGAGAGACCTTGTCCCAAAAAAGTAAAAAAAATGGGCTGAGGGTGCAGCTCAGTGGTCCAGCACTTGCAAAGCATGCAGACGTGAGGCCCTGGGTTCAACCCCCAGTACCAAAAAAAAATTCCATTCAAAAAATTGTTTATCATTTTTATGCATAACTACTGACATGATGATTTTGTTTCATACTCTATTCATTAGAGGGTATAGACTTGTATTAATTTATTAACATGCTAATATTAGTTTTCATTTTCAGTGTAAAGAAAAGTACTCTTACCTGTGGAATTGGCCATGGTGGTTGTGGATAGGAAAACAGCCCACTGCTGAATGGGAATTCCTAGAGAGAAAGAAAGAAGTAAGTTATGTGGAAGTCAGAAGAATAAATTAAAAGTGAAACTAACTAAATACAATTACTTGAATCTTGGGGTTTTATATTTCCTTCTGCATTAAACTCTGTGTGTGTGCATGTGCATGTGTGCGCGTGTGCGTGTGTGTGTATGTGTGTGTTTGAGGGCAGAGATAAGAGGAATTACTATTATGTTTCAAGCATTATGCTGACCATTTATATAGTTAAATTCATTTAATCCTCAGAGAATGGTGTCCTAGTATTATTCCTATTTTACTTAAGAATCTAAGGTTTGCAAAGTTAATTCTCTTGCCCAAAAATACATGGCAGGGGAATGACAGAAACCAGGATTCAAATCCAAGAGTGTCTTCTTATTCATTTTTAAATTTTCTACATCTGTAATTACATGTGATAATAAATGATCAAAAGCCAGTATTTTTGAAATTCATAATAGAATGAGATCTTGATAAACCATTTCTATATCTTCTTGCCTTATGTCAGGACTACACATGTCATCCTGAATTACTGGAAGCATTGTTAATTTCAGAGCAATATTGTAGATCATCAAAGCATAGGTCTGGAAAGGATTTAGAGACTTTAATTTATTCACAGAGAACAGGATTCTAGAAAGGTGAAATGATTTGCTCAAGATCATATATTCAATCAGGGCTGAGAGTAGAACTTGAACCTTTGTTTCTTGATTTTTATGCTAGTGGTTATGTTGTTATACCATGCTGAGTCTGTATTTTTAAAAGGTTTTTTTTGAGACAACAGTATTTGGGTAATTTTGAACCAAACAAGACTGTAATTGATTTGCCAGGCATTTTTGGATAAATGTCAAAACTAAATAATATATTACCACATAGAAATACCTGCATTAGCTTTGGAGGAAGTATGTATTCAGGAAAGGCATGGCCTCCCAAATCTCATGTAAGGCTTTTTATGAGTCTGGTTTGGAATTTTTCTAGGCAAGCCTCACCTGAGGTGGCTGGGCTTCCTCTTTGCCCTGAGTTGGGTCCTGTGGTGGCTGCTTTGAAGGATCCTTTTGTGCTGGGTTTTTTGGCTCAGTCTGGTTGGATTTTGCAGTGTCTTGAGTTTGATCAGTCTTGCTCTGGTGTTTGGGTTCTGTGGGGTTCTGCCATGGGTTGGGTGGTGGCTGTGGCCACATGGGCATCTGGAACTGTGGGAACTGCGGAGGGACTGGAAAACCATTTCCATAAGGGCCCATAGGTGCCATCTGAAATAGTAGCATAAACAGTGAAATCTCAATTGGACTGAGATTTAGATATTCCCCATCTCCTAATGTAAGCCTCCAGAACCCAGCCAAAAAGCTTACAAATCCTATGGAACTTGACTCAACAACGGAAGCTTCAAGATATCTAACAAGAAGGTCTTTAAGTATTATCTTATTGAAATGTACTCAGTCTTCTAGAAAAACAACCAAACTAATCAGAAGGAAGAATTTGATGAGAAACTTCAGTTTAAAATTTGATGATTTTCTAACTCTGAAATCCTGAGTCAGGTAAGAAGCATACAAGTTATTATAGGGAATTTGATGTCAAATTCAAAATTGTGGCACTGGGCGAGGTGGGAGGCGGAGGCAGGAGGATCGCAAGTTCGAGACCAGAAGGCAGTCTGCGTAATCTAGTGAAACCCTGTCTCAAAAAGTGAAAAAAAAAAAATCAAAATTGTTTGACTTGTAAGGCCAGATAGGGAGAAGAAAAAGCAAAAAGAAGATAAACGAAGTAAGACTGCAAGCAAAATAAAAAGCAAAACAAGCTGGGCATGGTGGTGCACACCTGTAATCCCAGCAACTCAGGAAAGTGGAAGCAGGACTATGGAAAATTTGAGGCCAGAGGCAGCCTGCATAATTTAGCGAGACCCAGTCTTAAAATAACAAATAAAAAAGGGGCTAGGGTTCCAGCTCAGTGGTGGAGCACTTGCAAAGTATGCTCAAGGCCCTGAGTTAAGCCACCCAGGACCACAAAACTAAACTAAACAAAACAGAAAGAAAGAGAAAGAAAGAAAGAAAGGGAAGAAAGAAAAAAGAAAGAAAAGAAAGAAAAGAAAAAGCAAATGAGAGAGAAAGAATAAAAATTATATCTCCCTAAAACCTTTATATGATGTATATGCCTCTTGGTTACAGGACATCCTCATTAATTCTGGTTTCATTATTAAAATCTGCACAATTATTAGGTTAGACAGGAAAGCTGTATTAGTTACATTTTCATTGTTGCAAGCGAAATACCTGACAACAACTTAAAGGGAAGAATTATTTGTTTTGGCTCATGATTTCAGAGGTATCAGTCCATTGTGGTAGGGAGGGCATGGTGAAGCAGAGTTCATATGGTGGGCCAGGAAGCAGAGAAAAGGGCATATAGGAAGAGGATGGGGAAAATGTATCCCACAGGGACACACCTACAGTGACCTACTTCCTCCAACTAGGCTCCACCTCCTATCTTTCACCACTTCCCAAGAATGCCATTATATTGTGAATCCATCAAGGGATTAATCTGTTCATTACGTCTGAGCCCTTATGATCTGATCACCTCTGATGATACCCTCACAGACACAGCCTGGAGGTGTGCTTCACTAATCTCCTTGTTGTTGTTGTTGTTAGGTGCCATTGAATGAGTATCTGACTCATAACAACCTTATGTACAACAGGTAAAACAGTATTGTTAGTGCTTCTCTGCTATTCATAGGGTTCTCAATGGCTGATTATTTTTTGGGAGTGGGTTGCTGGGTCCTTCTCCCAAGCCTACAGCACCTGGTGCTCCCAGGTGGTCTCCTATCCAAGTACTAACCAGGCCCAACCCTGCTTAGCTTCCGAGATCTGATGCCACAGTGGTACTAGGCATTTTTTAATCCAGTAAAGTTGAAAATCAAGATTAACAATCATAGAAACCAAAGTAGTTATAGTCTGACAATGTTATTTTATGAATTTATGTCAGTCTTACATCAGTCTCCATTCAAACATTTCCTTCATGATTTAACTCCAATCTGTCTCCAGTTTTCATTAGTCTTTTACTATTTATTGGATGATTACCTAATGTATAGTGCAAAGGTTATGAGATTTGATGGAAGGCAAAATTGTAAATATTGTGTTAAGGAGAAAGATTTTATGACAATTGAGTTGGTGAAAATTTCAACTCACAAGCAAAGGCACTAAAACCAAGAATGAGGAAGAGAATATTGAAAATGGTGATGATTTTAGGCAAAGGGCTTCAAGAGTGGATAGTGTGAATGAAAAGGATTAAGATAAGGATGATAAAGTCCTTGATTTCTCTCCTCAAATGGTTCTCATGATAATGCCACAAAAGCCAGAAGTGACATGTTGTGTATTACTGGGCTATCATACAATTTTGTCAGAAAAATTGGGCAAAAGATCCAATTGACACTTGATTCATGTTTTAGTTGTAAGAATTAGTCACAAGAATAACCTATGTTTATTTCAATAAAATAAAAAAACTCACTTTGTAGTTTAGTATTGCCTTTCAAGATAATCCAAGTAAAATTTACTTCTTCAATAGTATTTATTGTGCTATTTTTGTTGTCATTACTTATGAATATATTTTCTGTGATCTTTTCTCAGAACCAATTTTTCTTGGATACAAAGAATTCTTATAATTGATAGATGATTTTGATTTATGGGAAGAACAATAGCAGTGAATAAAGAGAAGATTTGGCATGATGGGATAAGTGAAATGATTTTCCTTCTTTGACAGTTTTATAATGATTTTATTGCAGTTAAAATGTGATTGGCTATTAGTGTCTCTTTTAGCTAAGACAAAACTTATAGCTATCTGTATATAAACAAGAAATCTTAAGAAATAATGTAAAGAAAAACTTACATGTGGAAAGTTCATAAAGTTGAATTGACTATAACGCATCATCTGCAACAAAAGGAATCTTTTAATGTGGCACAAAGTGAAAAGTTTTTATTCAATGAACACACAAATCATAAGAAATATGTTGAATTTCTGGTTTTAAGTCACAATAGTCATAAAGTATTTTGTTAGTCATACATGAATTTAAAATAAGTATGCACCTTAAAAAGTCTAGGGCATTTTAGTTTTTAAGTAGGAGTTTTATTTTGAGAAGAATCAATGTACAATAATAGAAAATAAACATCTGGTTTATTTCAAATTTTTGAATGTTCTGTCCTATTCATCTGGAGTTTAGGATTTGATCTTTGCTAGATAACAAAGTTAGCCAAGAAGTTAACATCAACTAAATATTAAGATAAATCCACATTTACCTTGAAATGGAATGTTGAAACACTCAAGTAGGATCACATTGGGGGAAAATGCTACTTTGCCTTGATTTTTTGAATGTGTAAGGCTTTCAACTCTCTCTCCCTTTACCTCTTTCATAAGAAATTTTATATTTAAGAAAATTTACCAGTATTCTCAAGTTTTTATGAACTTCCAGTATAGAACTCTGGAAGACTTCTTCCCTGATACGGAGCATACGTACCTCTTCACTTTTACTGCTGAATCCAGGCATATGGGACATGGGCATCTGGAACTGAGAGAATACCAGTGATAAATGTAGAATCTCAATTGAAATAAGCCCAAAAATTGTTCCTAGCCTATGCAACAATAGAAAACAAATAAAAGGCCTAATATTTAAAAAATACTCACTGGCATAGCAGCAGAATAGCCAAGCAGACCTAGAAAGATCAGGAGAATCTTCATTTTTGCATTTAGTACCTAGAATACAAAACTGAATATTATTTTTGGACTGCAAAATAATTATGCTTAGGGTACTCTACAGTTACTTAAGTACTAGCTCACCTGTGTGTCAAGGAGAGTTCAGAAATAGAAGAGGTTTCTGCTGCCTTTTCTAAGTTATAAAACTATTAAGCAGTTATTACTTGGTACTATTCCAAGTTGTCTAGAGATTCAGATTAAAAAGGAGAGAGACGAGAGAGAGAGAGAGAGAGAGAGAGAGAGAGAGAGAGAGATACTGAGAAAGAACCATATAATGATGCTTGAGAAGATGATTCATAACACTAAAATGTGGAAATTAGAAATTAGGAAGTTACTTGAAAATAGGAATATTTATGGTTTTGAGTTTCTAGTTGCCAAATTGGTTTAGAAAGGCAAAGTAATAAGGTCCAACTACATTCACTGTACAGAATAATATCAGTTTCAGTGAGTGTGCCCCCCCAAATCAGGACGTTGTACCACTTCCTAAGATAATGTAGACAGCATCCAATTGTATAGAAGTCAATTAACATTTTAATTAAATAAATTAGAAAATTACAGAATCCTACTTTTCATTTTTCCTCCTTCTATTATTATTATTTTACCTTTTTAAAAAGTGCTTTTGCTCAAGAGCTGCTCAGGAAAATAGGACAGAATAAGTATAAATATAATTTTTCTCTTTCTTAGAGAAATAACAGCTGAAATTAGTGTGTTTGGTATGGGTCACAATAACACGAGAAAGCTAAAAAAAGAAAAAGAATGTTGGTGGAGGTTTTCTAAATGTTATTATGGACCAAGATTTTTGGAAACTTTTGGATTTTTAATTTCTTATTTAGTCATTCATCTCTATAGTATCTGTCAGAGTGATTCTTGATAATTTTACACCCTCATGAAGGAAGATGCGACTTTTTATTTTACAAATATAAAATGCTGCTTACGTTTTTCTTTTGTAAAATTAGTATATTATGCTGGATGGCCTTTTTGTTTTTCATTATGCAGGGCGGGTTGAACCCAGGGCCCTGTGCATGCTAGGCAAGTGCTCAACCATTGAACTACACCCCAAGTCCCACTCTCTCTCTCTCTCTCTCTCTCTCTCTCTCAATATATATATATATATATATTTCACTATATATATATATATATTTCACTATATATATATTTCACTATATATATATATTTCACTATATATATATATATATATATATATTTTTTTTTTTTTTTTTTTTTCACTAATTGAACAAACTGCATCTGGCCTCAAACTCTCAACCCTCCTTCCTCAGCCTCTCAAGTCTCTGGGATTATAAGTGTGTGCCATGGAATCTGGCTGAATGACTTTTAAGATCCATTCTACCTCTGAAAGTGCATGAGTGGATAAAATTTTATAATTAATTAGCTTTTGAACAGAAAATAATACCCAATGATTACTATGAAGTACAATGACTGTGTATGTTTTTACTTCTTTCATTTCATTTGTGATCACAGATGCTCTTTGGTTCTTACATATTTAAAGAGAGTTTTATTCATTCAAGTGTATTTGGTAGACATGATAGTTTGACAGACTTGATAACTGGGAAGAATAAGTGAAAATACTCACCAAATTATGTAGCTTAGGAAAAGATGCTCCATTTCTGCACTGAAGCAGCAACATTTTTTCACCAAAATTTTCATAAGCCTTTTGAGAAAAATAAGGGTTTAGCATGAGAAGGAACACAGATAAAGAAATGGAAAAAATAAATGAATAGCAAAACTTCACCTCTAAGATAGCATATGGCATGTTAATCTTTTATCCAATCATACCCTTTTTCAAGAGTCCTCAAAATCAAGCTTAATCTTCTGTTGCTTTAAAATTAGGATGAAAGCTAAATCAGAGAGAAAATGACACGGGCATTGTATTTTGAGATACTTTTAGTGCAATGTTGACAAAACTTGACTTCTTTATCAGGAAAGGTATAAAGGTACCATATTAAAGGAGGTCTAAATAGTTTGTAAGAAAACCTAAAAGGAAACTAAACATACCAAATAAACCAAAGAGTTGGAAGGTTTATCAGAAGATTGATTAGTCTATAAAAATGACTATAGAAACAGCATCAAGGAATTCAATAAAGAAATCAATATCTGTGAATTAAGTTCATTACTTGGCACTATACATAATGCATGTTGATAATCTCTAATACTCACCCAATGCCAGTTAGAAGCTGAAATATATATAAAAAAACTTTTACTTGAACTTTGTTAGACTGTCTTTGAAATATATTCTTAAAGGTTTATAGTGGAAATGACTACAAATTGCTGAAGCCAAGGAGAGCCATGGAGCAAGACACATTTATTTCTTAATAACAAAACAAAAATTCTTCATGAAGGTGTCATGTTCAGTACCAAAAAGGCTTAAAATAAAAAGATTCCTCCTTGTCAGAAAGCTTGGCATAGCAAGATCACATTTAAGCACTGTTGTAGACATGTACAACCAATCAGCTTTGAGGAAAATGGTTTTGCCATCACAAGAGTTTAAGCTGAAAAAAACCCCCACATCCAGTGTAAGATGTGTAATATGTTATTATAGGAGCTGTCAAATCAAGTCTCTTATTATATATAATAACAGTTTGGAAAATGAGCTTACAGCAGTAAGATTTAGAAGATGCTTTCCTTATGAATTTGGGTTTTGAAGTATAGAAACTTCATTTATATAAATATATTTTGGGAACAAAGGTTAATATTAACTATATGCTATTATCGTAAATCATTGGACATTATCAAAAAACAGAACACTATATATTTAATATATTGTTGATATGTAATTAAAATAAATTAGAATGTTATATCCCTGACCAACTTGCCTTGATTTGATTTGCATTATATAAGGCCACTAGGGCATAGTTTCATTTTAAAGTTAAATATAGCTCAGTCATTGGGGATTTAGAATTTTAGAGGTGGACAAAATGGCAAGGGAACTCCCAGCTATTCATGATAATACACCTCATGAAAACAGAAGTTGAGAAATTTACTGAAGGGGTTGTGTTATGGATTTTACTCTGTTACCTGACTTTTCATAGTAAAGATTTTGCTTCTAAATCCAGTTATACTTTTCATTGACAAGACCAATTGCTTTCTTTGTCGAACTTGTATGCGCCTGTTCTTTTATGTCTCCATGAAAGAAAATATTTGTCCTGGTGATGTATGCTTAGTTTAATGCTGACATTTAAAAACAGGATGATTGAATTTGATGTTAAAAGCTGGTTTCTATTTGGTGTGATTGTATACGTTAATTCATCCAGTGGTTGCACATGGTGCAATTGTTCCATGTCTTTCATCTTGGGCCAAACAACACTGCATTTTCTTAATGGCCCTGCTCCCCAAATTTAGTACCACAAAGAATAAAACTGTGCTAGAATAATCATCTTTAAATTAAGTTAGAAATATTTAAAAAGTCTGTATCCAAAGTATGCAAAGGCGTATCTGGTATCCAAAGTATACAAAAGTGTATCTGATTCACCTGTCTAGCTACCTTTGCCTGATTTTACAGAAACTGAGTAGCAATGATAATATTGTGTGGATGAATTTGCAATGGTAGGATACCCAAGGGAACAGTGTATTCTTGGAGGGAAAGTGGGGCTTGTGATGCTGGGCAACACTGCTCTATGCCTGTGCCATTTATGTACAGGCTAGGTTTTTGGCTTTGTCCTTAACTAGGTTACTGGGAGTTGCCACTAAACCCCATTGTTGATTGTTTTTTCTGCTTATTCTGGTTCCCTCTGCCACGAGGATGATTGGTGGTCATGAAATCAATAGCTTGGCTATTGATTAAGTCTTAGTAGTGTTGGATTGGATTCAGAAAAATAACCAAATACCTTTTTTCTTTTATAAAATGAAAAAAATGCTTAACTCTATAAAATGTTTTGAAACCAATCTGTGACTTACCCCTTACTTTAGTCATCATTTCTTATCTTACAAATTCTTTTTCTCTCCAAATAACAACTGCTTGTGAACATGTTTTACCATTTTCATTTAATTTTTTAATGTGTATTTCTTTGTTGTTTTTCATCTATATTTCTCTTCTCATTCACAAAACAAGGCTTCTCATTGTGGGACCAGAATTTGTGCATTTGAGTGTAAATGCACTTTTTCTCCTCTGAAAAGGAACACATATACTCCAAGGACCTCCCCACTTCTCTTTGTCTCCAACTGTTAAGATCTTCTTCATTGATCTGGATTTTAAGCTACTGGGAGCTGAAGAATCTTTTTATTTCTTACTCTTAGACATGGTGGAAAGAGACTGGGTTTTGAATTACCAGACTTGAGTTTAAATTTCCACAAATAATCCAACCATCCAATTTCCTGTTCAGTAAAATGAGAGTAAAATTACATGCTCTGTAAGTTTTTCCTAATAAGTGAAATAATATATGTGAAATGCTTAACATTTAGTAGATAACTACCAGTGACTGACTCATTAATACATGAAGGTACTGTTATGGTTTTATGCTATACTTTATAAGGATCTACTAGTAATTCAAGAGTAATAAAGTCATAGTTCTCTGAGAAAATAGATTCTCTTCTAAGTACTACTATTGAGGTGAAGTTCTGTGGATTATTATAGCAGAACATGCCAACATTTCAGGATCATTGAATGGAACAGTTGAGACAAAATAGTTTCTTGTGGCTCCATTGGTGCCAAATAGTGTCTAAGCATCCACAACCTTGGATACTCTCTACAACAATCCATACAGCATATTCTTAGGCCATAAATGTGAGAAACTCTTGTAACAAAAGGAAGAAGAAGGGTAATTTAATCTCTCATAGATTAAATGGCTAATAATGTTTTATACTGGGCTGGGATTTAGCTCAGTGGGTAGAGCGCTGCGCTGCAGTCTCTGAGGCCCCGAGTTCAATTCCCAGCACTGCAAAAATGGGAGAAGGGCCTGGCAATCCACTCCTAAGGCAATCCCGGAGCACTTAGCCATTGAAAACCCTATAAGGGTCTCTATGAGTTGGATACCGACCGGACGGCACCTAACAACAACAATGTTTTATACTACAAACGTATAGCTCCCTGGCTTAGGTGCTCACCTTTCCTGTACGGGGTATTTGGACAGGAAATTTTCTGATTTAGAACTCAGTGGTGGCATAAAATTCTGGCTTCTACAATTTACTTGTTTAAAAATCTTGGTGAGGTGATTTAATCTCTTTAGGTCTCAGATTCCTCGTTTGTAAAGTGAGTGATAGTAATAGTATTCCTCTTATGGATTTGTTGAGAATTTAATGAGATAATTAATTTAAAGTTCTTAGTACATATCTCACTAGGCTGGGTGGCAGAGTGCCGCTTTGTACTTTCTGAGGACCCAGGTTCATCACCAACACCACAAAAATGGAAAAAGGATGTGGCAATCCACTCCTGAAACAATCCCCAAACAGCCATTGAAAACGCTATGAGGGGAGCTATGAGTTGGACACAACACAATGGCACCTAAGAACAATAAGCATATATCTTAAATGTTAAAATAGGAAAATAAATAGATAAGTAAATGTTCTGTATTATTATTATTATTGCAGGCTTCTCAGTAATTGCTTTATTACTGGCCACTGAATACTTCCTAAAGATTTCTGAGGAATCTTTTTCTTCATTGTACTTATTTATTTGTATATATAAAAAAGAACAAACAAAAGCCTTCAAAAGAGCAGCTAACATCTGCACAAACAATATAAAAATAAGAAACAGGATCCTACGGTTTTTCAGATTTTATCCAACTTAAATCCAGCATTTGGTCTTCAAGTAAGAAAGTGACTTAGTGAAGTCAGTTAGGAACTGTTGGTAGGTAGTTATTTATTTTGACCACCCTCAAAGGTAATATTTACTTCTTGGAGCTCTGAGCAATCACAACTCTCATGTATATTTAAGATCAGCTTTAAAAAGATGCAGAATCAAATACCGTCTTGTTTTCCATCTTCTCTTCACCTTGAGGAGACAAGATAACCCAATGGCTAAGAACACAGGCCTTGGGGTTGGAAATACTGAGTGCTTACAATAGTGCTTGATTCATAGTAAGTGTTTCATATGGGTGGGATGTTTCTTTGCTTCTTACATGTAAGGTGGTTGTGATGCCATCTCATCATGGAAATGGTATCTTACATTTGATCACTTTTTTCATAATATTGTAGTTTATTTCCTTTTTATGAAAAGAACTGTATAATATTCTGCATTTCTTTTACACCTTAGTTCATAGGAACCTCAGAACTAAATTTGTTGCTTAATTAACAGTGGATGTGGGTTATATGAGGCCTAAACTAATAAAATTTTAAGGGATCTCTTTAAGAAAAAACATCAGAACACTAGTTTAGAAAGTAAACCTCTCTCTCTCTTTCTCTCTCTCTCTCTTTTTTGGTGGTACCAGGGGACTGAACTCAGGGCCTTGTGCATAACTTATAAGTACTCTACAACTGAGCCACCCCCTGAGCCCCTTTTTAAAATTTTTATCTTGAGAAAGGGTCTGGCAAAGTTATGTAGGCTGCGATCCTACTGTCTCAGCTTCCTGAGTGGCTGGGATTACAGGGATGAGCCACCATGTCAAGCAAGAAGATAAACCTTTGATAAGAAAAGAAACCTCAACAAATTTCATATTTTAGAAAGGTGATAAATAGTATAAACAATATCCAGAAAAACAATATTTTTTCTAGCTTACTGATGCATTTCCATAATAGCATCTGATTCTGTGTACTTCAAGCCTCATTTTCCCTTTATTATACATATGTTTCTAGTGCTAGCTGCCAAGGACACACTCCTACCACAATACCACCTCTTGTTCCATCCCTTTGTGTGACATGCTGAAAGAATAAGCACTGAGAACGAGGGAAGAGAGGTAGGAATATTCCTGGAAGCCATTCCTACATGAAGATTGATAGGAATATTTTAACTACATACAATTGATTGAAGATTTCATGATAAATTCCACTAAACCAAAACTACATGTTTCCCTTTCTCAACTTCCTTGAAATCCCCACAGCTATTCCAATATTGCTTGATTTTAGAAGTATGATGGAGGGTATGTTGGAATAGAAAGAGACAGCAGTCTTAACTGATTAGGGAGAATCTTTTTACAAAAACTCATGGTCACGTGAACATACTGTGTGAGCCCTTTCTATGGTCACCACTTCTGGAATGTGGAAGGGGCCTGTTCTTCACTAGCTTCGTGACAACTTTACCCTGACCCTGTTCTGAGCCTGCCTGGGAACTTCCTTGCTGCTTGTGTCTATTTTCTGATTTTACTAATCTTGTTCCCATTTCTTGGGAGAAGGGCCTGGCATCCCACTCCCAAAAAACAATTAGCCAGTGAAAACCCTCTGAATAGCAGAGGAACACTGACAATAGTGTTTCGCCTGTTGTACATAGGGTCACTATGAGTCAGACACCTACTTGATGGCACCTAACAACAACAACATTCCCATTTCTTGATGTGAACTCTCTAGGAAACTTTTTGAGAAGGGATAGATAAAATCAACTTAATTAGTAAAATAAAACAGTAACAATAATCTGTCCAAATAATATTCTCTTATAGTGAAAGCATCTTGGAATGTATAACAATACTAACTTCATTCGGTATGAGTTAGGCACTGTGCTAAGTGTTTAGATGATTTATCTTATTTAATATTTATGAGAACTCTGTGAATAGGTACTATGATCTCCCCTCAACATTTGAAAAAACAGAATCTTAACGGAGTTAATAACTTGCCCATGACTAACTAGTAGAATAGAGATTTGACAGATCTGCCTGCAGTTAACCATTTCACTGTAGATAGCATAGACATAGGAAGTATGTATGCTATTAGTGGTGTCAGCATACCAGGACCAGTATTCTCTTTTACCTAGTTTTCTAGGTAAAAGTGAAATGGAGTGTGAACTAAAATGAAATAGGTTTGTAAAATTTCAATTCCAAATACTGACATAAATTAAAATTTTTAAAAATCCAATTGCATGGAAAATGAAAAAATGAAAAGCTTTGCTTTTTTTTTTTTTTTTTTAAAAAAACAGAAGAATACTCTCTGGGCAAGATGAATCAACTTTAAAATAAACAGTTAGATCAGACTAGATAATTAAGTTGAAGCTTGCTGTGTCTATTGCGTCATTTCTTACTAGACACCATCTAATCACTTTTTCCAGAAATGTTAGCACCTACCCTGAGACACATCTACATTCAAAGACTGCATACATTTTAAGCCCCTTTTCCATATACAAAGTCCATATACATGGGGAGCAGCTCTCTATTCATGGCTTTTCTATCATGTGGGTTCTCTTTCTCACCAGTCACCCCTCAGATTAATCTATCCATTCACAGGGAATGGATCTCATAAATCCACCCTCAGGATGTTAGACTAATGTGTCCTTGGACTCCACCGTTTTATACTTCAGATGTATTGTACTTTTCACACAAGTCTGAAAAGTAGGTATTTAACACCTGTGAAAACGGAGGCTCTGGGTGATTAGGTAATAAACATGGGCTCCGGATACACAGCACATGAGTTTGCATGAAGATCTGTCTGCCTCCCCTTTCTCCTTGCCCTAATACCTTCATCACAGGGCTACACAAACACTAGAGCAAGAAGCAGTGCTGGACTGGGCCACAAGAGTTAGGAACTTAAGGATGTCAAAGCATGTAGTTTGCCTGCTTAGCTTGGGGGCTTCTTGGTTCTGTCTTCCTCTGACAACAAGATTGTTCAGAGTCCACAAGCAATCCAATACTTTCCTTATACACAAGAAACATAGGAACACGGCACAATTAGCATTCAAAAGACAAGTAACTGGAAAGGATTGGATTTTTAAACAATATACATTTTTTTTTCAATTATTTCTTTTAAGGATTTTGTCATAAACTTTCCTTATTATAAAGTTTTCTGAGGACAGAAAAGAATTGAAAAGAGATAACATAAACTTTTAATTTTAAAGAGCTAGTTTTTAAATAAGTACAAGACTCCATCATGAAGAAAGAGAAAAAGCTCCTGCAAATCATAGACTGAGTCAGAAGAGATTTTAAGGGTGATATAAAGAAACGTGTTTCTATTCTTCCAGTTCCATAGGCCTAACACCTAGGAGTCATCCTTAACTCTTCTTTCTTTCTGAGGCAAATTCTGTCAGATCTATCAGATAGATCCAGAATGATACTACTTTGAAAATCTCTATCAATTGTGGTCCAATCTTACCACCTTACTAGAGCACCTCTGCTTCTTTTCCTCTTCAGTTTACTCTCAAATCAGCGACCAGTGATAGTTTAAAAGTACAAGTCAGATCATCACTCTCCTCTAGTGACTCCTTATCGAAGCCTGTGGTAAAGCTACTCCTTACAGTTCCCACAGGGACTATGATCTGATCCCACCTACCTGAGGTCCGGCTCCTAAACTCTCTACCCTTCCTCTGCTCTAGCAACAGAGTCCTCACTATTTTTTCTGGATCATTCCAAACATATTCTTGCCCCAGGACCTTTGCATTGACCCTACCATTTGTCTGGAATACTTTCTCAATCTGCATGCCTCATTCCCTTGTCTCCTTTGACCTTCACTCAAGTGCTACTTTCTCACTGAGGTCTTACCTAGTGAAAATTGTACCCTCATCATCCTTCCTGATCCCCTTTCCTGAGGTCCCTATTAACCAAGGTGTAAAAGAAATGCAGAATGTTATACAGTTCTTTTCATAAAGAGGAAATAAACTACAATATTATGAAAAAAGTAATCAAATGTAAGATATCATACCATTTTATTTTTTACCACAACACTTATTACTGATTCACACATATTTTCTAATTTGAATTTTGTTGTCTGTCTTCCTCTACTATGATGTAAGCTCCATAAAGGCAGGAGATTTTGTTTGTCTTGTTTATTACTAGCACCTAGAACATAGTAGGTGTTCAGGAAATATTTGTGGAATTAAATAAAATCTGGCAATTCAATTCCATTGTATAAATGAAGGAACTAAGGTCTAGAGAGATTAATTGATTTTTGCAGGACATTTACCACTGATTAGAATCAGAGCTGACAGCATTGACTTTTAGTGTAGTGTGCATTTCTCTGTATAATATCTTGTTTTGAGAAATTCCTAAAAAATGTTGTAGCATTCCATTTTGGAGACTCACTGCTATAATAATAGTGGGAGAAGCAGAGAGATAATGCGAGAGGAAAAATGAGAATGAGTGTCACAGAGAGAGAGAGAGAAGGGGGAGAGAGAGAAAGTGAGAGAAATAGAGAGGGAGAGAGAGAGGAACAGGGAAAGGGAGAGAGAGTGTGAGAGAGCGAGTGAGGGAGTGAGCAAGCAAGAGAAAATATATATCAGGAAGGGAGGACAAAGACAAGAAAAAAGACACAGAGAAGAGTAACAGCCCTAACTGGAGTCATGCCTTTCACTATTTCCCATCCAAGTGCAGCCTCCAATCCTCCATGTCACTGTCAGGATTCCTTTCAAACCAGCTATGATCCTACAACACCCTTACTCTTTCATCAGAGGTATAGGATGACATGTACAACTCTTAGCTTGGCATACAAGTTCACTTTTACCTTGTCCTTTGATTCTTGTTTTTCTTTTATTGGCAATTTTTAATGTACACCTTAATGTGATTCATTCTGACATGCTTTTCATTGTGACATTTCCATATATGCATTTTGTTGTACATTATTCATATAGGTTCCGCCTTACCCTCTTCTGTGCTTCCTCCCCCTAACCCCCCCCCACCAAAGACTTTTCTTCCATTTACTTGTCTTTTTATGGTAATATTTTTCTACATATCCTTGGGTTCCAGTTCTGTTTAAGATAGAAAGTTTTTCTGTAGTGAACTTTCTTTTTACATTGTCAGAACTATTACATGAATTTTTTAGACCGTCTATAATAATACCATTCTTAGTTTTTTTCTTTATGTTCTGACCTTTGTATAGGATTTTTTCTTTCTTATAATTTTGGCTCAGCTCCCACATATGAGTGAGAACATGTGGTATTTCTCTTTCTGAGCTTCTGTTCATTCACTTGAAATAATTTTCTCCAATTCTATCCATTTTGCTGCAAATGACATTATTTCATTTTTTTTGATTGCTGAGTAGTATTCCATTGTGTATATGTACCATAATTTTTTTTTATCTATTCTTCTGTTGAAGGACACTTTGGTTGATTCCATATCCTTACTATTGTGAAAAGTGCTGCATTGAACATGGAGCTGCAGATATCTCTGTGGTATGATGACCCATCTCCCTTTGGGTAAATTCCCAATAGTATTATAGCTGGGTCATACGGTAGATCTATTTTCAGTTTTTTAAGATACCTCCATATTGATTTCCATAGTGGTTAGACCAATTTACAGCTCCACCAACAATGTAAGAGTGTCCCCTTTTCCCCACAACTTCACCAGCATTTGTTGTTATTTGTTTTATTGATCTTGGCCATTCTTACTGATGTAAGGTGAAATTTCAGAGTTGTTTTGATTTGCATTTCCCTAATGGCTAGGGATATTAAGCATTTTTTCATTTGTTTCATGGCTTTATGGACCTCTTCATTTCAGAACTGTCTATTCAATTTCTTTGCCTATTTGTGTATTGGATTATTTGTTATCTTGGGAATTTTTTTCTTAAATTCTTTATAAATTCTGGTAATTAGACCTTTGATGTATAGGAAGTGAAAAAATTTTCCCATTCAGTGGGGGTTTCCTTGACTCTGTTAATTGTTTCTTTTGCTGTACAGAAGCTTTTTGATTTCATGTAGTCCCATTTATCTATTCTTATTGCAATTTCTTGATCAATTGGAGTCCTATTAAGGAAATATATGATGACGTGTATTGTCTATTTTGTCTTCTATTAGTTTTAAAGTTTCTGGTTTTATGTTCAGATCTTTTATCCATTTGAATTAACTTTCATGCATATTGAGAGATGCAGGTCAGTTTTCATTTTTTTGCATGCGGATGTCCATGTTTCCCAGCACCATTTTTTTTTTTTATTTCGGTACTGGGGGTTGAACCCAGGGCCTCGTCCATGTATGCTTTGCAAGTGCTGGACCACTGAGCTGCACCCCCAGCCCATTTTTTTTACTTTTTGAGACAGGGTCTCTCTAAGTTATGCAGATTGTCTCTGGTCTTGAACTTGGGATCCTCCTGCCTCCCCCTCCCCAGCCGCTGGGATTACCGGTGTGCGCCACCATGCCCAGCTCCCAGCACCATTTATTGAAAAGGCTATAACACTACTGGGAATTTACTCAAAGGAAGATGGGTCATCATACCACAGAGACACCTGCATCTCCATGTTTAATGCTGCACTTTTCACAATAGCAAGGATATTGTTGTTGTTGTTGTCAGGTGCCGTCGAGTTGGTATCTGACTCATAGCGACCCTCATAGGGTTTTCAATGGCTGACTGTTTCGGGATTGCCTGGGGAATGGATTGCCAGGCTCTTCTCCCATTTTTGCGGTACTGGGAATTGAACTCGGGACCGCAGAGACTGCAGTGCAGTGCTCTACCAACTGAGCTAAATCCCAGCCCCAGCAAGGATATGGAATCAACCAAAGTGCCCTTCAACAGAAGAATGGATAAAAAAACTATGGTACATATACACGATGGAATACTACTCAGCAATCAAGAAAAATGAAATAAGGTCATTTGCAGCAAAATGGATGGAATTAGAGAAAATTATTTTAAGTGAACGAACATAAGCTCAGAAAGAGAAACACCACATGTTCTCACTCATATGTGGGAGTTGAATCAAAATTGTAAGAAGGAAACAACCTATTCAAAGGTCTGATCAAAATAAAATGAAAAAAAAAGCTAAGAATGGTGTCAATATAAATGGTCTAGAAAATGCATGCAATTGTTCTGACAATATAATAACAAAGTTCACTACAAGAAAAGTTTCTATCCTAAACAGAACTGGAACTCAAGTACATATAGAAAAATATTACCAAGTAAAAGATAGAGAAGACTTAGATGGGGAGGGAAGCATACAAGAGGGTAAGGGGGCACCTATATGAATAATGTACATCAAAATGCATATATG
>VMDO01018824.1:0-41244 GCA_007922755.1 Pedetes capensis
CCACAGTTATTTGCATCAATTAAAAATTATTTTGACTTTGAAAACATAATATTCCTTGCCTCCATGAGAACTCACCTCCCTCTTCACAAAGCTGAGTGTCAAGAATACAGGCAAATAAAAATCAAGATTTGGGGGCTAAGAGGTGTAGCTCAGTGGTACAGCACTAACCTAGCATATGTGTGAGGATCTTGGTTCCATCTCCAGCACTACAAATAATGAAGTATGATTTTCCCCTGACATTAACAACTCCTAGTATTACTACTGGGCTGGGATTTAGCTCAGTTGGTAGAGCGCTGCACTGCAGTCTGTGAGGTCCCGAGTTCAATTCCCAGCACCACATAAATGGGAGAAGGGCCTGGCAATCCACTCCCAAGGCAATCCCGAAACAGTCAGCCATTGAAAACCCTGTGAGGGTCGCTATGAGTCGGATACTGACTCGACGGCACCTAACAACAACAACAACAAGTATTACTACTATAAGTGTATTTAGGTTTTTATTATAGATTATGTACCGGAAAGTACATGAAAAGTAAAATTAAATTAGATGCTCTGAGTGGATGACTGAAAAATCACAGCCTCCCAGCTGCCCTGGCTGTTGCCATGCAAGCTCTGCAGAGGCTTGCAAAAGTGATGCATTCTGGAGGGAGGGAGTGGCTGGGCTCTGGGGTGTCAGGGAGGGAGGGAGTGGCTGGGCTCTGCGGTTGGGTGTCTTCCTCGATCGTGGCTGATAAAATCCTGTTTGATGGGATGCCGTGGCGTCCCGTCTGTGTCCTGACTTGTTTACTCTCTGAGGCAGCCCGGGACGATGGAAAGCTGCCCCAAGTCTTTGAGCGGCACCACCCCATTTCATCATCATGATCACATCTGCTGCCAGAGCAAAACCACACAGGCAAAAGTGGCCTCGGAGGTCAGGACCTGAAGCTTCAGACAGACCCTTGGGCCAACGACAAAAAGTTGAGAACACAGGTATCAAGCGGGGATAGGGCTCCCTGCTACTAAGATGAAGTCATGATGTGTTCAGGAGATGACACGGGGAATCCAGTGCATGTCCACACTCTGACTGTGTGGGAAGTGGGACAAATCCACCATGCTGGGGACTCAGAAAGCACGTGGGTGCTCCCTGAAAAATCTCCCCTCACTATGCTGCAAAATAATTGGGGCCTGGGCTACCTAGGGACCAGGAGCTTTCACACACACACACACACACACACACACACACACACACACACACACACACATCTACTTGAGAAATAAGTTAGTTTCCAGCATTGTTGTGCTTGTTAGATGCCATCGGGCCAGCTCCAATTCACAGCCATGCTGCATTCAACAGAACAAAACACTCCCTGACACTGTGCCATGCCCGGCACTATGTCAGTGCTTCTCTGCTATTCATAGGGTTTTCGCTGGCTAATCATTTCTAGATTGCTTTGGGAGTGGGTTGCCTCGTCCTTCACCCATTTTTGTGGTGTTGACAACCCAGATCCTCAGAGAGTGCAGAGCAGCACTTTACCAACTGACTTAAACCCCAGCCTAGCTTCAAGCATAGGATGACATTAGTTTTTTCACTGAGTAACAGACTTTTTATTTTATTTTGAATTGACAAGTGAGAATTGTATATATTTATGGGATACAATGTGATGGTTGGACATGTGTGTATACAGTTGTGCCTCAGTATGCTGGGGGATTGGTTCCAGGACATCCACAGATGTCAAAACCCACGCAAGCTCAAGTTCCTTATATAAAATAGTATGGTATTTGCATAGAACCTATGCAGATCCCTCCTTATATTTTAAATCATCTTGTATTTTAAATCATCTCTAGGTTACTTATAATAGCGATTGTTAGGTGCGATTGAGTTTGGTCCTACTCACAGGAACCTGATGTACAACAGAATGAAATGCTACCTGACTCTGTGCCATGCCCAGCACTGTGTCAGTGCCCCTCTGCTATTCACAGGGTTTTCAATGGCTGGTTGTTTTCGGGGTTGCTTCAGGAGTGGATTGCCACGTCCTTCTGCCATTTTTGTGGTGATGGGGATGGAACCCAGGGCCTCAGAGACTGCAGGGCAGCACTCTACCAACTGAGCTAAACTCCAGCTGCCTTATGATAGCGAGTAAAATGTAAGTGCTATGTAAACAGTTGTACTGTATTGAATAGTGAATAATGAAAATGAAAAAGAAGTCTGTATGTGTCTGGCACAGACACGATTTTTTCCAGTATTTTTGATCAGTGATTGGCTTGATTCACAGATGCAGAACCCATGAAAACAGATAGCTGAATGCACTTGTGAAATGATTAAAACAAGCTAATGAACATACCTGTCACTTCATCTGCTTGTCATTTTTCTAAGGTAAGAACCTTTAAAATCTACTCTTTTAACAATTTTGAAATATATGATTTTTTCAGGACTGGAGGATAAGCTCAGGGCCTCTCACATGGTAGGCGAGTGCTCTACCACTGAGCTGCACCTCCAGCCACTCTTTACTTTTTATTTTGATACACAGTCTCCCGAAGCTATGCAGGCTGCTTCTAGCCTTGAACTCCCAATCCTCCTGCCTCAGCCTCTTGAGCTGCTGGGACTGAGCACCCAGCTATAATATGTTATCATTAACTATCATCATCATCATCATCATCATCATCATCATCATATGCAATAGGTCACTAAAATGTATTTCTTCCTGTCACAATCAAACTTTGAGACACTGGTTAAAGGAAACAAAGTGTTGTGCCTGGATGTTGCTGTTGACCATTTCCTGATATCAATCCTTTACTGATGGAAACCAAATGTAATATAAGGTGGTATATGACACTACCACCATAACATACAATGAGGACTTTTGCATCTGGTTCCTTTCACTGAATATAATGTTTTCCAGATTCATGCACAATGTAGCACGAATCAGAACTTCATTCTTTTTTATGCCTGAATAATATTCCATTGATCCTTTGATGGTCTTTTGTATTGTTCCCATCTAAGAGTTGGGTACCAATGCACACATCTGCAATTCCAGCAACTCGGGAGACCAAAGCAGAAAGATTACAAGTTCAAAGCAGGAGGCAGCCTGTGCAATTTAGCAAGATCCTGTCTCAAAATAAAAATCAGAAAAGGGCTGAGGGTGCAGCCCTGTGGTAGAGTGCTTTCCTAGCATGGATGAGGCCCTGGATCCAACCTCCCAGTACCGCAAAAATAAGTTGCAAATGAGAATACGTAAAGCCACAGACACAAAGAGCAGATTAATGTTGTACCCAGCGGCTTGACCCCAGAAAAAAAACTCTTAAGACACAAGCGGGTCAGGAGCAGAACAGTTTATTTAGACTGGCCGGGTGGCTACTTTCAGTCCCAGGAGTGGACTTTCAGAAAGCAGCATCCGACTCAGTGCTTAGGGGCTTTATAGGGTAGGGGTGGAGAAGCGAGGCTACAGAAGTGAGAATTCTTTAGCGGTTAAGGGAGCCGGGTACAGAGTAATTTTTTCCGCTTCTCAGAAGTCAGCCTTACTCACAGGAATTCCAGCCATCCGCTCTCTGGTTAGTTTATCATGGATGACCTTCTCTGTGACATAGTTTTCCTTATCAAAGGACCTTGAGGTCTGGCTGGCGCTGGTCTGCAAAGTGCCAGTGGGATCATGACAACCCTTTTTCTGTAAACTTTTTTGTTTCCACAGTTAATGCTGTTTATTGGTTTGACTTTTACATTTGTACCACCCTGGTGTCCAATCTTATAAGATTTCGGAAGCTAAGCAGGGTCGGGTCTGGTTAGTCCTTGGGTGGAAGACCATCTGGAAATACTGGGTGCTAACAACAACAACATAGGCTTGGGAGAAGGACCCAGCAGTCCACTCCTGAAACAACCATCAAAAGCCCTATGAATAGCAGAGAAGCACTGACATAATGCTGGGCATGGCACACTGTCAGGGAGTATTTGGTTCTGTTGTACTTCAGGTCACTATGAGTCAGACTCAACTGGACAGAACCAAACAACAACAACAACAACATGGGCTAGAAGAAGAGGAGAGAAAGGAAGTGACTGCTTATTAGGTACAGTTTCCACTTGGGATGATGGAAAAGTTCTGAATCCCCACAGCAGAGATGGTTACATGAAATCACAAATACACTTAATGCCACTCAATGGAACACTTTAAAAATGATTGCTATGATTACTTTTATGCTACATGTTATCCTGGGGGCTGGGATTTAGCTCACTTGGTAGAGCGCTGCACTGCAGTCTGTGAGGTCCCGAGTTCAATTCCCAGCATCACAAAAATGGGAGAAGGACCTGGCAATCCACTCCCAAGGCAATCCCGAGACAGTCAGCCATTGAAAACCCTATGAGGATCGCTATGAGTCGGACACCAACTCGACGGCACCTAACAACAACAACACATATTATCCTGGGACCCACCAAATAAATCACATCTCTAAGCATGGGAGCCAGCATTAATATTTTCAAGCTCTTTGGGTGATTCCAACATGTACCCAAATTAGAGAACTACTGGCATGAGAGTAGAGGAAAATAGCCACCTGGATTAAGGAGCTACATTTCCCAAGATTTAGCTCATGTCATCTCCTCTGATATCCACCCTTCCTCAACCCACCTCTACCTCCACTGCTTCCCTATTACCTAATCTAATCCTTCTAATCTAGTTCTGTTTCCCACAAAACCAGTAGTATTTAACTCTGCAATCCATTCAAATCACTTTGAGTCCCATTTAAAAATATAGACAGATAGACAGATAGATAGATAGATAGATAGATAGATAGACAGACAGACAGATAGATGTCACCCCTCCACCCCAGCTTGATTGCTTAAATCAGAATCTCTAGAAGAGAAACAAGACTTCTGGTTTTTTAAGAGTTCTCCAAGCCATCACCCTGTGAAGTCATGGGGAAGCATCGCCACGTGAACCCCAGAAGACCTTGTGTCCATAGCTGCAAGAGAAGAATCTGATTCCAAGTCTGCCAAATGGTCCATGTGGTACTGGGCCACTCTGCAGAAGTTGTTTGATTTCACTCTCAGAAGTAGGGTGGGGTTTTTTATTTTTAATTGACACATAATGCTGGTACATATATATGGAGCATAGTATGATATTTAGATACATATATACAATATGTAAGGCTGGGGTTTAGCTCAGTTGGTAGAGCCCTCTGTGTGCTCTGAGGCCCTGGGTTCCATCCCCAGCACCACAAAAATGGCAGAAGGACCTGGCAGCCCCTCTGGAAACAATCCCAAAACAATCAGCCATCAAAAACCCTATGAATAGCAGAGAAACTGCTGACAGTGTGGGAATGGCACAGTGTCAGGGAGTGTTTCATTTTTGTTGTACAAGTCAAGGGCACCTAACAACAACAACATACAGCATATAATGATCAGATCAAGGTAACTGGTATATCCATCACTTCAAACATCGATTATTTCTTTGTATTGGAAACATTCAAAATCCTCTCCTATTTTGAAATATACAATTAATTGTTGTCAACCACAGAACATTAGAAGTTACTCCATCTATCCAGCTACACCCCTGTTACCATTAACCATTCTTTCTCCATCCTCCTCCCCACCACATTTTTCTCAGCCTCGGGTATCCACCATTCCACTCTCTACTTCTATGAGGTCCACATTTTCAGCTTCCACATACAAGTAAAAGAACATGATACTTGTCTTTCCTTTTTTTTTTTTTTTTTTTGAGTGAGAAGATCTTTTAATACTGTGAACCATGTCTGTCACTGCTTTCCCTGCCTTGCACCCCTGGAAACTGCACCTATTAGTGAGTTGAAGTTCATAGTCTGAAACCCCGGTGGACCAAATAATATTGCCCAGATCTTTTTTACTGATAATTTTAAATGTACAGCATAATGTGTCTCATTATGACATTTCCATACAGGCATTTCATTGTACATTGTTCACATTCACTTCCCCCTAACCCTCTTAGGACCCTGATATTTGTCTTTCTGTGCCTGGAATATTTCACTTAACACAATATCCTCCATACTCACCCATGTTGTTGCAAATGACAAGATTTCATTCTGTTTTATGGCTGAGTAATATTCCACTGTGTATATGTACCACATTCTCTTTATCTTTCAATGGACACTTAGGTTGGCTTCATACCTTGGCTATTGTGAACAGTGCTGCAATGGCCATAGGAGTTCAGGTGTCTCTTTGATATACTGATTACCTTGCCTGTGGATATGTTCCCAGGAGGGGGATTTCTGGATTATATGATAGTTCTATTGCTAGTTTTCTATAATAGCAGGACTAATTTACATTTCCACCAATAATGTATGAGAGTTCCCCTTTCTCCACATCCACATCAGACAGAAGTTTTACAGGTGGGGCGATTCCAACTCAGAAAGGAAAAGTAATTTTCCTGTAGCCAAAAGAGAATGAGATTTCAGATCCAGGGACCGCCCAGCCTTGTGGGTACAGGGCCATGTTAAGAAACCCACCGTGTACTCCCACATCAGCCCTGGTCACCTTGACCTCCATCTATGGACTAGCTGGATCCCCCAGGAGAGCTTTATAATGACAGTTCACCATCCTAAAACAAAACAATAAAATGTCACCAAATCAAAGAATAAAGTAAAAGCTGAGTGTAGTGGCACACACCTGTCACCCCAACATTTGGGAGGTAGAGGCAGGAGGATCATGAATTTGAGGATACTCCTCTACAAAGCGAGAGCCTGTCTCAAAAAATAATAACAACAACAGTATTAATAATGTTAGTTGTTGTTAGGTGCCATCAAGTCGATATCCGACGCATAGTGACCCTACGTACAACAGACGAAACACTATTAGCGGTGCTTCTCTGCTGTTCACAGGGTTTTCAATGGCAGATTGACTTTGGGGGGGGAATGGATTGCCAGGTCCCTCTCCCAAAATAATGTTAGACAGCTATAAAAAAACAGTGATCGTAAATATAATTAATTTGTTAATTAATTAACAGCTGCTCTTGCCCATGATGTTTGGTGCTGGGGATGGAACCCAGAGGCTCATACAGGCTAAATAAGGACTCCACCATTTCCTGTCATTCTAATTCATATCACTTGTAGATTTCATGGGCAACTATTAGGCTCCCCAACCCCTGTGCTAGGTGTTTTCATAATACAATCTTTTTTGTTGCTGTTTGTTTTTCTTTTGTTTGTTTGGGTTTTTGTTCTTTTGAAACAGAGTTTTGCTGCATAGTCCAGGCTGTCCTGGAACTACCAAGCTGGCCTTAAACTCATGTTGATCCTCCTGCGTCAGCCTCCCAAGTGCTGGGATTACAGGCATGTGCCACTATGCCCCGCTGCAATGAAATTCTATTTCTAAAAAAATTTTGGTAATCTTATCTTTCACCTGAACTCACTTCTCTCTGTATGGATTCACCTTTCACCACCTGAATTCACCTCTCACTACCTAGACTCACTCCTCACCTACATTCACCTCTCACCTAGACTCACCTCTCACTTCCTGGACTCACCTCTTAGAAATACCATCTCTTACACTTTATTCGTTAGCCACACGGAGGCCGGCATGGAGCCTCACACTCATCAAGCTCCTTCTACCTCTGCTATTTCCCATGCTGGTGACCCTCTGCATGGCTGCCTCCCCCATATTTCCACCTGGAAATCACCTCATAGGTGCAACCCCCAGGCCTCCATCCCTCCATGGAGTCCTTATACCAGGTTGCATTTCTCTAACTAACCAATTACCCACTAACTCTTATTCATATCAATTAAATGACTCAATGAAATCAACTTGTTCCAACCCAGGGTGACACATTCTTCTCTCACTCGCTGGCACTGTGTAAACCTGTGTCTCATTAGTGGAGCTGGGACTCCCCGCAGGTCTCATCATTGGTGGGTTGAGGAGGATTTGATGAGGAACCATCTCTACCATCATCCACTGCAGGAAATAACTGCACATCCCCACACATTTGCCCACCCAACTTTTCCTTCCTGGACACTTACTGTGTGCTGGGCTCTGAGAGAAATGTTCAAGCATGACCCTCACCCAAGAGATCAGCCTGACTAGACCCATCGCCCTCCCTGCCGGGATTCTGCCTGAGGAAATGGCCTTTTCAATTACAATTTCAGGCCAGTTCTTCCCAACTCCATGTTCAGACATGCCATCTTGGTAGCCTGAAATCATCCACTGTGGGAGTATTTACACCTTGGAAATTGGCAAACATTACAAATAAACATTTTTTTGTTTTTTATTTTTGGGGGGATTTTTTGGTTTATGGTTTTGCTTTGTTTTATTTTTAGAAATCAGAGAAGGGCCTGGCAATCCACTCCCAAGGCAATCCCGAAACAGCCATTGAAAACCCTATGAAGGTCGCTATGAGTCGGATACCGACTTGACGGCACCTAACAACAACAAGATGTTAGACATTTTCCAGCACACCAATGCAGAAACCCCATTTTCAGTTTCTTCCTCCAAGATCCAATCTTCTGGTAGGGTCTGGATGACCAGAACCTACTTAATAATGCTTTTTTAAAATGAAGTTTTAAGGAGGGAGGAGGTGGATGATTCTATGCCTTCCTAGGTTCGCTGTCCTATACCCTTCTGAAATAGCAGACCCTACCTGGGCCGTTATAAGAAGACACAGAGAGTATGTTATGACAAGAAGCTATATAGTCCCCATACACAGTCCCCACGTCTACCCCTACCCACAAAACTTATGGTAGGGACATGGTCTGCAGATAATACTTGTTACAGTGCTAGGGAGGATGAAGAACTTTGCAGGATCTATAGATGCTATTGATGACAAAGAAGATGAAGGAAGCAAAGGAAGAGGAGGACATGATTGTAATCTCCACAAAGAAAGAGACCATGTCATTTTTATTTACCAAGATTGACTCATCTGATACAATGCTTGATAAGTATTTGCTGAATAACGTGAATGAAGGAGGAAGTGAGCTAGGAAGAAGGAGAAATAGAAAAAAAGAAAACACATTGTGTCTCCTACATGCCAAGAACTAACATGGCTGGGTGCTCTATGTGCATGTTACTTCTCAGAGTCTCCCCCAGCAGCCTGAGAAGGTAGGTAGTGTCATCTTTGCTGATTACATGGGGAAACCGAGGCTCAGCAGGATATCCTGTGTGGTTGGTGAGGCAGGAAAATAGATACTCTGTTATATACTTGTCAAGATGGAAAGTGAATTGGTAAAGCCTTTGGAAGGAGGAAATTTGACAGTCAAAATATATCAAATTTTTTTATGTCTGTTCCTTCAGAATGAATAAATCTACTTCTAGGAACTTCTCTCCCAGAAAAATCTCAATCTTGTCCCTTAAAGAGGCATGCACAAGGCAGAAGTTGTGGCACATACCTATAATCTTAGCACTCAAGAAGCTGAAGCAAGAGGATCCCAAGTTCAAGGCCAGCCTGGGCTACAGAGTGAGGTTGTAGCCAGGCTGGGCAACATAGTAAGACTGTTTCAAAAAAAATTGCATGTACAAAATGCTCATGACAGCATTATTTGTTATGGAGAAAAACATAGAACACCAAAAATAGCCATCAGCAGAGGAATGACTAAACAGATTTCTGTACATCTGTTCTATGAAATGCTGTGCAGTTTATAAAGCCATGAGATTTCTCATGCACTGAAATGACCAAAATGAGAAAGATGAAAAATACTAAATGTTGGCATGAATTTGGCACTGTCTGCACTGCTTGTTGGAGGCAAAAAGTGGTCCACTCCTTTGGAAAATGGTTTGGCGGTAGCAACTATTGCTGTGTATGTACAGGGCCTATGATCCAGAAATTCCATTCATAAATAGGTACCCACCAGAAATGCACATGTATACTTAACAAAAGACATATACTAAAATGTGCACAGCTCCATAACTCATAACCTAAAAACTAGAGACTACAAAAACTCAAGTACCAATCAGTGATAGATTGGATAAGGAACTTGTGGTACATTCACAAAATGGAATACTATGAAAATTTCCACATCATTAGCTGGTTGTTACGTACGTGGACTCAATATACCAAATTGTTGTTACTGGTTTTATTCACCTAACTGTATGCCTGGGTGATCTTTCCATGTCAGACTCATTTTTTTTTTTGCATTCTTTTAAATATTTTTATTGAAAAAAATTCCCTATATTCATCAGTGCACAAATCTTAGGTATAGGGCTCAGTAGTAAGTTTTCACACATTGAACATATCCAGGAAACCAGCATATGCCCACGGAAAAGAATGTCACCAACCCCCTGCCCCTGAATTTCCTCTTAGATTTCCTTCTGGCCATTATTTTGCCACCGCCATGTCCAAATACTATTCCAATACAGAACACTGTAATTAATTTTTCCTGTTTTTGGTACTTCATATGTATATGGAGCCTGCAGCTGTAGCCCTGTGACGTCTGATCCCGTCAGATCTCGGAAGCTAAGCAGGGTCGGTCTGGTTAGTACTTGGATGGGAGACCACCTGGGAACACCAGGTGCTGTAGGCTTGGGAGAAGGACCCAGCAACCCACTCCCAAAAAACAATCAGCCATTGAAAATGCTATGAACAGCAGAGAAGCACTGACAATAGTCTTTCGCCTGTTGTACATAGGGTCGCTATGAGTCGGACACCAACTCTACAGCACCTAACAACAACAGAGCCGGAATATATGGAGGAATTGGGGAGCGCAGCTAAAGAATACAGAGATTCTTTTTAAAGTGATAAGTATATTTCATGGCACCCCTCTATAAATATACTGTTGTTGTTGTTGTTGTTATTGTTGTTAGGTGCCATCAAGGTGGATCTGACTCATAGCAACTCTGTACAACAGAACAAAACACTATCCAACACTGTGCCATGCCCGGCACTATGTCAGGGCTTCCCTGCTGTTCATGAGGTTTTCACTGGCTGATTGTTTCAGGAGTGGGCTACTGGGTCCTTCCCCAAACCTACAGTACCTGGTATGTCCAGGCAGTCTCCCATCCAAGGACTAACCAGGCTCAACCCCGCTTAGCTTCTGAGAACTGAGATCTGACGCCAGGGTGGTATGGCTCTAGGCTTAAATATACTAAAACCACTGAACTGGACACTTTAAGTGGGAATTATATCTGATAAAAACTATTAACATAAAATGAAATCACAAACTAAAATGCTGGGAAAGAAGAGAAGAGAAGGGCTATGAGTAAGAGAAGAGAGGGGCTGAGGGATCCATGAAGCACCAGCGGAGGCAGATGGATCAGATCGTCCTGGGTTTGAATGCCAACTGTGCCAATTACAGGTTGGATGACCTTGAACAGTCATTTGATGTCACCATCACAGCATACATTTCCCTATCTGCAAAAATGGAAGGGGCAATGCTAATCCCCCCAAAGGGCTCCTGAAGGCTCAATTTGATCATCAGCAACTGAAGTTGATGTTATCTGCCCAAAGGAGGAATGGATTAAATGGGCTTACTGACAGAGATGACAAATGGCAATGTTGAGATGAGCTGAATCTAGGATGAGGGGCGGAGGATCTTGTGGTTAAACTGCCAGAAAAGCTCTGACTAATTTGGATGCTCTGCCTCAGCCACCTGAGCCAGAGGGTGTCAGCTGAACCTTGCCATTATTCATTCCGCGGGCATCTGACTTTATTTCCACACTTAGGTTGTGCCAAGGGTGTGGCCCTGTGGTCATGAGGTTCTTTGACTGACAGAAGACTCGCTGGACATAAAGGGCCAGATGATGGTGCTGCCCGGTCAGAGACAGGCCTCTCGCGAGAACCCAGGAAAGATCCTGCACTGTCAGCCCCTTATCCAAGATCAGCACATGGACCTAGTTCCTCCTAGGTGACCAGCACCGTGCCAGCAGCTTGAAGAGAAGCAAGACTGGGCTTGGACTCAGAGCAACTTGGGTAAGTGATTTGGCAGCTACTAGCTCATCTGCACACATATTCATTCTCTCTCTCTTTCTCTGTCTCTCTGTCTCTGCCTGCCCCTCTCCCCCTACCTCTCTCCCCACATACAGACACACAGACACATTTCCTCCCTCCCTTCATGAAAGGATGATCTCATCAGTTCTGTCAGAACTGAAGACATTTCCATCTATCCATCCATCAATCTACGCTCTTCGTTCATCTGTTCATTTGTTTGTTATTTGTTTGCTCAACAAATTCTCTCTGACACCACCTCTGCATCCATGCCATTGGTCCTGATGGAGATCTAAATAAAGGCGTCAGGTTTTCGATCTTAAAAACCGAGCTACCAGTTCAGCCATGACACAAAGGGTCAAATAACCCTGCTGTTCTATGTGCGTGCCATTTTCTTTGTTCTATTAACTCTAATATTACTTTATGTAGCGTATGAAGTATGAGATCTTCCTTGTAAAATTATCTTTTCCACCTATGAATATGTGTCCTGTGATCTTTTATGTGTGTATAACCATAAAGAGATTATTAGAGTGATAATCAAGAAAAAGTTTTCTGAAAACACTGCCGTGATGCAAGTATAAACAGAAAGAGCTGTGGGAATCCAGAGAAGGGAGCGGCCATGTCCAGGAGGTAAATGTTGTCGGCCGTGGTGGTGGTGGTGGTGGTGGTGGTGTTAGGTGCCATCAAGTCGGGTCTGACTCATAGACACCCTATGCACAATGGATAAAACACAGGGTTTTCAATGGCTGATTGTTTCAGGAGTGGTCCTTCTCCCATTAGGAGGTAAGTTGAGATCATAAAACTTACCTTGCTTTGCCATGGTGGTTAAGCATCTTAGTGCTCTTCCCAGGTCTTTCCTTTTCAGATGGGAAAACTGAGTCTCACAGAGGGAAGTGCGAGGTGTAAGGTCTCATAGCTGGGATATACCAAGGTGGGACATGATTCTGGTTTATCTGATTCCACATCTGTGTTCATTCCATTTCCTCCCTCATGACATTTGGCTCCTCTTTCTCATGGCACCTGCTCCATGTGTGCGTGGGTGTGCACATATGCATGCACATTCGTGTGTGTGATGTCTGTGTGACTGCACCTATAAGTGCGTGTAACAAAGAAAGAGAAAGATACAATATTCTTTTCAGTTATAGACTAGAATTCCATAGGATCAAGGAGAATGTCTGCCATACATACAGTATTCCTAGTGCTTAACACATAATGTAGTTATTGTTAGGTGCCATTGGGTAGGGTCCAACTCATAGTGACCAGATATATATCGGAAAGAAATGCTACCCAACACTGTACCATGCCTGGCACTATGTCACTGCTTCTCTTCTATCCATGGGGTTTTCAATGGCTGATTGTTTCAAGAGTGGGCAGCAGGGTCCTTCTCCCAAGTCTTCAGCACCAGGTTTTCCCAGGTGGTCTCTCATCCAAGGATTAATCAGGACCCACCCTGCTTAGCTTGTGAGATCTGACGAGATCAGACACCAGGGTAGTACACCTACAGACTAATATATAATATATATTCATAAAATATGTACTGGATAGGTGGATGAATGGATGGTTGGATAGATAAGTGATGGATGGATGAATAGGTAGTTGGGTGGGTGGATGCATGGGTGGATGTATGTTTGGAGGATGATGGATGTGTGACAGGATGAATGAATGGATGGTTGGATGGATAAGTGCTGGGTAGATGGACAGAGGATGGATGGATGTATAAATGAATGGACGAATGGAAAGATGCATGAGTGGGTGGGTTGCTAGATGAATAGATCGATAGATGGATAGATGGGTGACTGGATGGGTGAGTTGGTGGATGGGATGGATGAATGATAGGAGAAGATATTGTAGACATTATGCCAGCCTTCCAGGATGTTGAAGAAATGTAAGAAAAAACAAGGGTGTGGGAAAATGCCAAGTGAGTGTGCAAGAAGTATTTCTGTTCAGCCAGGGAGAACAGGATTCAGAAAGGAGAATGAAGAACTTTGATAGCTATTCAGTCTCAAGGTACAAAGCAGGAGGTAGAGTTACCTTTTCATTAGAGACCCACTCAGGAAGTTTCAAAGTAGTAATCTTCATTCTGATGGAATTCTCACTTTAAACCCAACCTTGAAGCATCTTCTTCTTAATGCCTCCCCAGCCAGTCATTATCTGGGTAAAAGAGGGGAGTATGTGGGCCACTTTCCCTGATCATCAATCCAGAGCATCTAGGGAGTGAGAGAGGAGGCTAGTTGATCTCAGACTGGTGACTGTCCTGAAGGAGAGACAGGGAGATTGCAGAGGGATGCTATTTTGGGGTAGGACTAGAAGGATTTCCAAGGACATCTACAGAAGCCAGGAATGGTGGTGCATGCCTGTAATCCCAGCACTCAGGAGGCTGAGGCAGGAATATCACCTCAAGTTCAAGAGCAGCCTGGTCTACATAACATGTTCCAGGCCAGCCTAGGCTACACAGTGAGACCCTGTCTCCAAAAAAATTAAAAATAAAACAAGAACATGCAGAGATGGAAGATCCACCAGATTTTCACTCTAGAGAGGACATACTCCATGGACTGTCATCTCTTGCCCAGGTCTGACCACATGCCAAGTCCCCACCCCTGTTGTCCTATTCAGTCTCAAAAATCCAGGTACACAAACCAATCTGTCCTCTGATTCCACCACCACCACCACCACCACCTCCGCCTTCCTTTGGAAACCTTCAATCTGTCTTCTCTTGACCCACAGGATCAGACAAGCATCTGTGAGTGGGACTCAAAATCAGAGGAGAAATGAGCAATCCTCAGCCTTTGAAGGAGGTGAGCTTTGTCCAGTTTGAGTGAAGAGGGAGCACACGGGGAGGAGGGAGGTAAGAAACTTAATGTTTCAGAAAGAACACAGAGAATGAAAGATGCATGAGTTGATCTCAGAGCTAGAAGGTACTTTGTGATCTTCCACATGACCAAAACTAGAATCAGAGACAGAGCCCAAGTTGGAGGGGAAAGGAGGGAGCCCAACCCCATCTGTCCCCAAAGACCAGATTCTTATCGCTATGGTACTCAGTACCCTGCTTCCCTTCTGAAATTTTGATCCCAATGTCCTTCTTCCTTGAAGGGAATGGGATAGGATCTCAGTATTATCTTCAACAATTCTGAGACCTCTGCAAACCAGGAAGCAATGGATAAATACTTAGAACACTCTTGGGAAGGACAAGGAGGCAAAGCCACCAAATGTGACAACTGGAAGGGACCTGTAATTTTTCCAACACACACTCATCTCTATTTGGAAACTGATGCTCAGATGAGAGCAGACTTTCCCAAGGGGTCTTACTAAAGCAGAGCCAGACACCAGGATGGGTTGTCATATCTTGCAAATTATTTTTATGCCCAGTTAAATGTGACTTTCCCATCAACCACCAATAATTTCGTAGCATAAATATATCCCATGCAATATTTTGGATATACTTACATTTTTGAAATGTCACATTTTGAAATGACACATATTTGAAATGTGTCAATGGGCACCTGTATTTTACATGGTAACCCTAACTCCAGGCCTCTTTCAACTACATCATCTGCCTCTCCATATTCTCACTGCCTTTGTTGATTTTTGTCATCTCTTGGCCCCAGGAGGTATATGACATGTCAGGAGCCCGCCTGGCCCTGACACTGTGCGTTACAAAAGCCAGGGAAGGTTCAGAGGCCGACCTGGATGCCCTGGAACGCATGTTCCGGCAGCTGAAATTTGAAAGCACCATGAAGAGAGATCCCACTGCCCAGGTATTGAACTGCCAGCTCCGGGCCACGAGGGCTGGACCAGAGAGGAGGGCGCTGGGGATTCTACCTGAGCCTGGTCATTCCTCTCTCTCCAGCAATTCCTGGAAGAGCTGGAGAAGTTCCAGCAGGACATAGATAACTGGGAAGACCCGGTCAGCTGTGCCTTTGTGGTGCTCATGGCGCACGGAAACGAAGGCCTCCTCAAAGGAGAAGATGGGCAGATGGTCAAGTTAGAGGACCTCTTCAGGGTCCTGAACAACGAGAACTGCCGAGCCCTGAGAGCCAAGCCTAAAGTGTACATCGTGCAGGCCTGTCGCGGAGGTGGGGACACAGCCAGGAACACTAAGTTCATCTTCTCTGGGGAGGCAGGGATGGTGAGGAACATTAAGACAGGATCTTGCCACGTTGTCCAGGATGGTCCTGAACTCATGATCCTCCTGCCTCATCCTCCCCAGTGCTGGGACCACAGGCGTAGCCAACAAGCCTGGCTCCTCCTATACTTGGAGATGAGATCTCGCGAGATTGACACAGTCTCTTGAGGACCAGGGTGGCCTGGAACTGGTGATCCTCCTGCCTCACCCTCCCGAGTGCTGGGATGACAGGCTTGGCCAACACGCCCGGCTCCTCCCACACCTGGAGACGAGATCTCGCGAGGTTGACATAGAGTCTCGCAAAGCCCAGGCTGTCCTGGGAACGGCGCATCCTCCTACCTCAGTCTCCTGAGTGCTGAGACCATAGGCAGTGCCACCGTTCCTGGCTTCTCCCCCACCTGGAGATGAGATCTCGAGGTTGAGACAGGGTCTCGCGAGGCTCGGGCTGACCCGGAACTGGTACGCGCTCCCACATCAGCCTCCGGAGTGCTGAGACCATAGGCAGTGCCACCGCGCCCAGCTCCTCACCCATCTGGAAACGAGATATCGCGATGCCCAGGCTGGCCCGGAAGTCATGAACTTTCTGTGTGAGACTTCCAAGTGCAGGGATCGACTGTCTTAAAGCCAGATTTTGCGAGGTTGAGGCAGGATCTCGCAAGGCCCAAGCTGCCCATCAGCTCGCAATTCTCCTGCCTCAACCTCCCAGGTGCTGGGATCACAGGCATGCTACCATGCCTGAGAAAGTGCATGTTCTTAGTCCAGGCCAGAATTCCAGTTCAGAGTCCAGTTGTGCTTGGCATGCCACCAAACTGTCCTGTGACCCTAGACTTTCTCCCATCTTCCTCTCTGACTTTGCCTTTTCCTCTTCAGAGAACAGAGACCTTGGTCAAACAGTAGGTGGAGATGAACTCTTGATGGTCAAGGAGGACGACCGCTACACCATCCCGACATACACGGACACCCTCCACGTCTACTCCACGGTGGAGGGTATGAGCTCCCCACTGGCATAGGGTGGCTTCTGATCCTTCCTCTCACCCACCACTCCTTGGCCATGGACTCCGTCAGGACCCATGCTCTTCCAGGGTGCCACCCCCACCCTACCCCACTCCACCCACCGGGCTCTCCCAAGCCCAGCTCTCTGAAATCCCCCAGGGTACATCGCCTACAGACATGAGGAGGAGGGCTCTTACTTCATCCAGACCCTGGTGGACGTGTTCATGAATAGAAAAGGACCCATTCTGGAACTTCTGACAGAGGTGAGTTGGCACAAGGTATCTGGAACCCAAGCCCAGGCTGAGCAGAGTGCAAGAGGGTCAGGCTGAGTGTCCTCCCGCCCATTATCCAATTTTCCTTCTCCAAATCTCTACACCGAATCTGGGATATCTTGTCTCCAAGAAAGCAATATCCCCAATGCAGAGTCTTCCAAAGCCCACAGTATGTAGGATTGTTTAAATGAAATACTGATCAAGCTCTACAGACAGAGCCTTCGTATTTAATCAATGTTTGGGCAAACATTTTTCATCTAAATGTGATGTGTTTTTATTGAAGATTAGAATATATGTATATAGAGCCAGGTGTGGTGGTGCATGTCTGTAATTTCAGCTCTCAGGAGACTGAAGGATCAGGAGGCAGGAGGATCATAAGTTCAAGGCAAGCCTGGGCTACATAGAGAGTTTGGGGCCAGCCTAGGCTAAGTAGCAAAACCCTGCCTCAGAAAAAAATTGTGTGTGTGTGTGTGTGTGTGTGTGTGTGTGTGTGTGTGTTAGACTGTATACCAGGAGAACCAAAAAAATGTGTACTCATTTTAAGAGATGTTATCTATGTATAACCTTTCGAAGTTGAGTTACTATTGTAACCACCTTGAGCACCTCTTGTAATTGCAGAAGTCAAACATAACTTGTATTCGTCTTTTGTTATCAGTATACATTGAGTATTACAATTTTAATACTTAAAATGTGTATACAAGACTGGGTTCAGTGGCACATGCCTGTAATCCCAGTGACCCAGGAGGCTGAGGCAGGAGGATCTCAAGTCCCAGACCAGAGGCAGCCTGCATAACTTAGTGAGATACTGTCTCAAGATAAAAACAAAAAAGGGGCTGGGGCACAGCTCAGTGGTAGAGCACTTGCAAAGTATGTGCAAGGCCCTAAGTTCAGCTCCTCAGGACCATACAAATAATGTGTGTACATTCTATGCATGTATATGTATCTGAAATACCCCACCAAGAATTCCATGGAAACCATGGTATAGTCAGAAACAGTTAAGGTCTCTCATTTTGAGACATGAATTCCCACCTGTCCTGTTCTCTAGCCCTCTCCCCATAAGCCCATGACAACAGGTCCTCCAAGGGGCCAGCCCCCTCCAGCTGACCACATCTGTTGCTGCAGGTAACCCGACGCATGGCAGAAGCAGAGCTGACTCAGGAAGGGAGAGTGAGGAAAGTGAACCCCGAAATCCAAAGCACACTCCGGAAAGAGCTCTATCTGCAATAAAAGTAGAAAAAAACGGGGTGAAGTTCTCCTTCAGGAACTCTCTCTCTCTGCTCTACAGATTTTTGGAGGCAGCTGTCACTAGTCCTCATTGTCTTTTCCCTAGGTTAAATGATACCCAGTGCCTCTTTCAGCACACCCCCTCATCCATGTCCTTCTTAAAGTAAGCCAGCCAAAACAGTACAAGGCACCACGGTAACGTTGACATCACCTCCCTCAGGCTGGGCTCCCTACTTGATTAATGCAACTTCAGAGTGTGTGCACTTACCCTAATTTCTGCTCCCGTGCCTCAGCTGAGACCTTCCTCTGATGAATCATACCCATAGAAAGGTAACTAGAAAAAGCTCAAATTTTTTCCATGGACAAACTAGTGATTTCTCACCATCTTCCATTGCAATCAAACATTTTCCAGTCCCTGCATCTCACCCAGAAGCAGATGAGACTCAGCCCACATTCATTCTGCCCCCTAGTGATTCACTCCTAAACCTGGGAGTTTCGATAAGGCAAGAATCCTCCTTTCCAAGACCCTGCCTCATTGGTTAGCAAGTTGGTATCTTCATAGCATTCCCCTTAGGATGACCTCATGGGCTCTCTGGATTAAAAAAAAAAAAGCTGCATGTTCCTCTTCTGTCTCTCTTCCTAATGCCTCTTCCCCTAAGGTCCTACACTGTATTTTCCCCAAGAAAATCCATCCACTCATCTCTTCCAACTTCACCTTTCAATCACTCTGAGTTAGAGGATGATAGAGCTGCAATAGATCCCCTGGTGACACCTTGTTACTTTTCAATTCATGTAATAGAGGGTCAGAGTGGTGGTGGTTAGGTGTCATCAAGTCAGGCTGATTCATAACGACCTGATGTACAACAGAATGAAACACTACCCAACACTGTATCATGCCCAGCACAATTGTCAGTGCTTCTCTGCTATTCATAGGGTTTTTGATGGCTGATTGTTTCAAGAGTGGGCTGCTAGGTCCTTCTCCCAAGCTTACAGCACCTAGTATTCCCAGGTGGTCTCCCATCCAAGTACTAACCAGACCTGACCATGCTTAGCTTCCAGGATTGGACTTGAGGATGGTACAGTGGAAGGCAATGGCCTAGAGAGGTTAAGTTTGTCAAACGCCACACAGGGGGACAAAGGTGGGGTCAAGGTCTGACCTCCAAAAAAGCCTCCTTTCCACATTCTGCCATCTTGATCCATCATAAAACTTTCTAATTAGAACTGCCTAATAAAAGCCATCCCTATCTTGGAGGTGCAAGCTCTCTGGAAGACTTCTAGAAGTTCTCATCAATCACTAGCCAAGGTAACTCTGTGGAACATTGGTACTGAGCTGGACTTTGGATCATCCACACTGTCTTCCAAGTCTATAATCCAACAACTCAGGAGGTGGAGGCAGGAGGATCCCAAATTCAAGACCAAAGGCATCATGGGTAACTTAACAAGACTCTGACTCAAAAACAAAAATAAAAATGGCCTGGGGGTGCAGCCCAGTGGTACAGCATTTACAAAGTATGTGTGAAGCCCTGGGTTCTACCCTCAGTGCTGAGAAAGAAAAAGGAAGGGAGGGAGGGAAGGAGGAAGGAAAGAAGGGGAAAAAAGACTTGGGGCTCTTTGTCTAGGAGCTTTATACATGGGAATGGCAGAGCAAGTGTCCAAGGCAGGGATTGACATAGAGGGCCAAGTAGATCTAGAATGGTACAAGTCCAGTATACCCACTCACCATGGGATGTGGAACAGTCATGTAAAATACTGCCATTTATTATAGAAGCATGGCTTGTACAAGTCCAGTATACCCACCCACCCATGTGCAATCCTGTAGTCCAAACACTCAACAGTTCTGGATTGTCCTTAATACAAGGATCAGAAAACAATGGCCCCTTTGCTAAATCCATTTCCTATCTCCCCCACTATGAATTTACCTTTTCAACAAAGCTGATGTTCTCTTCCTCGCCACTGCTTCTGAGCCTTTGCTGACATCACTTGTCCAAGCTGAGGAAGCCCCTTCTCTCACCCTTCACCCCCTTTCCATTGCCTCTCACCCCTAATTATTCAAGAAAGCCATTCCCAATATTCTTTCTAATTGATTGTACCCTCTTATCCGGGATGAAATGCTGGAAATTGCCATTGCTGAAAGACTGAGGAAAAATCTTTGATTGACATCATGAGTATTCAATAAACAGTTGTCCACCTTTGCAAGAAGTGTATTGGAATCTTTTCTCTGTGCTTGAACCGTGAAGCTGATTTGAATGGAGTTACAAATTCAATTTCATTTTCTCCCATGTGTGTCTATCATAAGCTGAGACTCAGAAGTCTCATCCTATCTCTTTCATGGAAATAGATATGTTAGGAATTTGTGAAATTACAAGCCATGCTTCTATAACAAATGGCAGTATTTTACATGATTGTTCCATATCCCATGCAAGTATCAGGACACAGAAGCATGCTTTGTCAAAACTATAAGGGTTTCTGGAGATCAACTAGTCATAGGAGTGCAAATATTTAACAAGCATGCCACTATTTCTATCCTGGTGCCCATGGCAGACATGACTAATCAATCACACCTCCTTTCCTACTGAACTTGTGTAAAGCTTCAAAGTTTTTCTCCTTTGAGCATCCAGGAAGCTGATACCTGTCTATTGGTGCAGGCATGTCATTCCAGATGATGACATATGTTTTAAGGAATTTTTTGTGGTTCTGGCGGATCACACCTAGACCTCATGCATGCTAAGCAAGCAGTGTGCCACACCCCAGCATATAATTCCTGATCCAGGTGAATGACTTCTGTATAGTCATCTTAAGTGACAGACCTAGGGCTCTTTGTCTATGGTGGAGCCATAGCCATGGCAGTGGTTGGAGCTTTATCCATGGGAATGGCAGAGCAAGTTGCCAAGGCAGAGATGGGCAGAGAGGGCCAGTAGATCTAGGATGGTACATTACAAGTCCAGTATACCCACCCATGTGCAATCCTATAGTCCAAACACACAACAATTCTAGAGTGTCTTAATACAAGGATCAGAAAACAATGGTCCATTTGCTAAATCCAGCCTACAGCCTATTTTTATAAATAAAGCTTTATCAACACACAGTGATTCTTACTCATTTATATACTATCTATGGCTGCTTTCACTCTATCAGGGGAGACTTTAGTAACCAGACAACTTAAAGCCTACAAAGCTGAAATATTTACTACCTGGTCCTTTAAAAAAAAAAGTTTTCACAACTATGCTTCCAAGTTTTCTGTTAAAACTACAATGAAATATCACCTCATACCTGTTGAGACAGCTGTTATCAAAAAAAAGGGAGATAAAAAGTGTTGGCAAGGATGTGGAGAAAAGGGAACCCTCGTATAAAGTTGGTAGGGATAATAACTTGAAGTAACCATTTTGGGAAAAAGTATGGCGATTCATAAAGAAATTAAAACTAGAGCTACCATATGACCCAGCAGTCTCTCTATTGGGTGTACACCCAAAGGAAATGAAATCACTACCTGATAAAGACACTTGCACTTCTGTTCTGGAACATTATTCACAGTGGCCAGGATATGGGAAAACCAAGAGTCCATTGACAGACCAATGGACAGATAAAATGATATGGCATGTGTATAAATGCACATATACATAACATACACACACAGAGTATTATACAGCTTTTAAAAATGGAGATTCTGCCAGTCAATAAATAGGTAAATTAATTGAACAGACAGTTCTAAAAGGATGAAGTAAGCCAGGCACAGTGGCTCACACCTGTCATCCCAGAAGCTTGTGGGAGCAGAGGCAAGAGGATCGCAGATTCCAAGCCAGAGGCAGCCTGGGTAACTTAGCAAGACCCTGTCTAAAGATAAAAAAGATTTTAAAAATGGATTGGTGGCACAGCCCTGTGGTAGTGCACTTACAAACTATGTGCAAAGCCCTAAGTTCAACCTCCAATTAACACCAAAAAAAAAAAAAAAGATGAAGTAAAGGCTGGGCACAGTTGCTCATACCTATAACACCAGCAACTCAGGAGGCAGAGGCAGGAGGACTGTGAGTTTGAGGCCAGAGGCAGCCTGTGTAACTTTATGAGACCCTTACTCAAAATACAAAGATAAAAAAGGACTGGGGGTGCATTGAGGGGGGAGAGAAAGAAAGAAAGAGAAGGAGGAAGGAAGGAAGGAGGGAGGGAGGGAGGGAGGGAGGGAGGGAGGAAGAGGCAGGCAGGTGAAAGAAAAAAAGAAAAGAAAAAATAAAGAAATATACAAAAACACCAACACAGAATTAGTCCATCCACACAAACACATGACCAGAGTATCTCTCTTTTATGTCAAACCTGCCTCTATCTGTTCTGTTCTCCAAGCCATTGCCCAACTACAGCAGAAACCGCCATTTAAAAGGCAAATCTGACTGGCTGAGGATGATCTCCTCCTACTCTTTGTTTCATAGTATGGTGGGGATGGAACCCAGGGCCTCCCCCATGCTAGGCAAATATTCTATCCCTGAACCACAGCCCAGATTTCTCTTTAGACACATGGAGAAGTCCTAACTTCTAAGTCCCTACATGTTCTCATCTCTGCCTCTTCATTTCTTATCCCCCAACCACTTCAACTTCCTTTCTTTTCTCCCTAAATAGGCTCTTTCCATTTTATTTTATTTTACTTTTATTGGGTTATTTATTTAGCAGTGCTGCGAACAGATCCCAGGGCCTTGCAGGTGGTAGGCAAGAACTCTACCACTGAGCTACACCTCCATCCCTTAACCATTTTTCCATCTTTCATATCATAACTCAAATATCATGTCTTCAAATAAGAGCAAAGTTTAGTAAAAACTACTTCTAACCACAATCACTTTAAAACAACATATTAATTTTGTAACATATGAAATGAGCTCAAAAGTTTAAAACAGGGAACCAAATAAAATAATGTCTGCCTCCAAGACTAAATTTCCATTTTCTTAAGATTTGTAGGGATATTTTGTTACTGTAGCATAACCTAGCTTATGCAACTGCTATGTAAGCAGACAGTGTTGAAATGGAGAACTTAAGTTAAAAGAGGTCCTGATGGGCTGGTGGTGTAACTCAGTGGTAAAGCACTTGCTTAGTATGAATGAGGCCCTGGGTTTGATCTCCAGCACTGCCCCCCCAAAAAAGTGAACATTGTAATTAATAGCATGCTGTTGTTGTTAGATGCCTTGGAGTCATGTCTGGCTCACAATGATCCTTAGAGGGTTTTCAAAGGGGTATTGTTTCAGGATTGCCTCGGGAGTGGATTGCCATGTCCTGCTCCCATTTTTGCAGTGCTGGGAATCGAACTTGGGACCTCAAAGACTGCAGAGCAGTACTCTACTAACTCAGCTAAATTCCAGCCCAGAATAGCATGCTAAAGGTCTTAATAACCATATGAGAAATTTACAGAATTCTGGCATGGTAGTGCAGGGCTGTAATCCCAGCATTCTGGAGGTAGAGGCAGGAGGATTGCTAGTTTGAGGACAGCCTAGGCAGCAAAGCAAGTTTGAGGCCAGCCTGAACTACATAAGGACACCTTGTCTCAAAAAACCAAAAGAAAGGAAAGGAAGAAAGAAAGAAGGAAGGAGAAAGAAAGAGAGAGTAGAAAAGAAAAAAGAAAGAGGAAAAGATAAATAAAACAGAAAGAGAGAAAAACAAAGAAAAATGAAGGAAGGAAGGAAGGAAGGAAAGGGAAAGGGAAGGGAGGAAGGGTCACAGAATCTATAAACTAAAGAAAAACCCACTTTCTAGCCGGGAGCAGTGGCGCATGCCTGTAATCCCAGTGGCTCGGGAGGCAGAGGCAGGAGGATCGCAAGTTCCAGACCAGAGGCAGTCTGTGTCACTTAGTGAGACCCTGTCTCAAAAAGTAAAAAAATGGGCTGAGGGTGCAGCTCAGTGGTCCAGCACTTGCAGAGCATGCAAGCACGCAGCCCTGGGTTCAACCCTCAATACCAAAAAAAAAAAAAAAAAAAAAAAAAAAGCACACTTTCTATATCTATAAGCAATTGCCATTTAATGGTGTTCAAATTTCATTCATTACCAAGGGAGCACAAGCCATTTCCAATGGCCCCAAGTTCAGCCCTAAGTTCAGCATGACACACAAGTAAAGTGATGGGATTTCTAGCTTTGAGAACTAGGAACACAGACCAGTCCACCTTCATTCTGATCGGCTGGATTATTTAGGAGTACAGCAAGTCCAGAGCATGAAATTGATCTTAGAGATAACACATTATAATAAATGAGGTCACACTCACCCCGACCAGTTCATTAAACTAATCCCCCTATTGTGTATGTCCTCATCCAGAGTCCACACCCATAAGTTCAAACTAGGGCTCCTGTATCCAGTTTGCTTCTTGTTAGCTTCTTACAGTTTGAGACACAGGAGGAAAAGACGGAGGAGGAAGAAAACAGGACCTGATTCTTTTTGATTTGGCTGCCAGCAATATGCAGTCATTTCAGTTCCTGACATTTTTACCCTTCACACAGAACCAGCATTGTCATGTCCCCTCAAATACACTAGCACCTGCTGCTCAGTCAATGCACCAAAGGGATATGGGCACAAATGCACATGGTACCTTTCTTTTCCCCTCTAAACTTCTAGGATCTGGTCACCTCAATTCTGCCTTTTGTCTCCCAGGCTTAGTCTGGACAGCTGATTCCCACAGGAACAATCTCTGTTTAAATCCTAATGTTGAAGCTGGGAGTGTAACAGAGGTAGAGCGCTTGCCTAGCATGCACAAAGCCCTGGGTTCAATTGGAAGCAACAACAACTAAATAAATCATAAACCCTAGCATTGCCTTAGTCTTAGGGTTTTCAATGGCTATTGTTTCAGGGGTAGGCTGCTGGATCCTTCTTCCTAGTCTGTTCTCATCTGGAAGCTCAGCTGAAACCTGTCCGCCACAGGTGGCCCTGCTGGTATATGAAACACCAGTGGCATAGCTTTCAGCATCACAGCAACATGGAAGCCCCCACCGCACAACAGGCTGACAAACATAGGGGAATAAAACCGTATGAACAACAGAGAAACACTATCAGATATAGTGCCAGAAAATCAGCCCCTTAGGTTGGAAGGCACTCAAAAGACACCTGGAGAAGAGTTGCCTCCTTAAAGTAGAGCTCACCTTCATCATGGGAATGGAGTAAAGCCCCTGGGACTTCCATTGCTGATATGGCATGACTCAAAATGAGAAGAAACAACTGTATACATCCATTAATAATTGGGACATGAAATGTATGTAATATGATTCTAGGAAAAATAAATAGCATCTGATTGATATTGCCATTTTAAATCAGATAATCATATGTTCTATTATGCCAGGAATGACAATTTAAAGAGAAATGGAGTTTCACTCGTCATCAAAAAATATATCTCATGATCTGTTCTGAAGTATAGTGCTGTCAGTGATAGAATAATATGTAAGGAAGGCCAGCTAATGTGACTGTTATTCAAATCTACACACCCATCAATAAGGCTACAAATGAAGAAGTGGAAGATTTTTACCAGCTTCTGCAGTCTGAAATCGATCAAACATGCAATCAGGTTGCACTGACAATTATTGGTGATTGGAATGCAAAAGTTGGAAACAAAGATAGCTCAGTAGTTGTAAAATATGGTCAAAAGAGACTCTGAAATTTGCCCTTAAATGCCGAGCAGCTAAAGTAAAAGGAAGACAAGATGGAGTTGAAGAACCAAACAGAAGACTTCAAAGGACAGCTTGAGAAGACAAAAACAAATATTATAATGACATGTGCAAAGATCTGGAGATAGTAAACCCAAAAGGAAGAACATGCTCTATTTTTCTCAAGCTTAAAGAATTGAAGAAAAAAATTCAAGTCTTGTGGGGCAATAGTGAAAGATTCCACAGGGAAAATGTTAAACAACACAGAAAACATCAGAAGATGGAAGGAATACACAAACTCATTATACCAGAAATAATTAGTGGATTAAGACCATTTTTAAGAGGTTGTATATGATCAGAAACCAATGGTAGTGAAGGAAAGAGTGGAAGCCACCTTGAAGGAACTGGCAAAACACATGGCTCCAGGAAATGATGGAGTACTAATAGAAATGCTTCAACAAGCAGTTGCAGCACTGGAAGTGTTCATTTGTCTATGCCAAGGGACTTGGAAAAAAGCTACCTGGCCAACTGACTAGAAGAGATGCATATTTATGCCTGTTCCCAAAAAAGAATCCAACTGAATGCAGAAATTATCAAATGATATCATAAATATCACCTGTAGCTGTACCACTGTGGAGTCTGATCCCATCAGATCTTGGAACCTAAGCAGGGTCGGGCCTGGTTAGTACTTGGATGGGAGACCTCCTGTGAACGCCAACTGCTGCAGGCTTGGGAGAAGGGCCTGGCAACCCACTCCCAAAAAGCAATCAGCCATTGAAAACCCTATGGATAACAGAGAAGCACTGACAATAGTGTTTCATCTGTTGTACATAGGATTGCTATGAGTCAGACACCAACTCAACAGCACCTAACAATAACAATCATAAATATCACAGACAAGTAAAATTTTGCTAAAGACCATTCAAAAGTGACTACAGCTATGTATTGACAGGGAACTGCCAGAAAATCAAGCCAGATTCAGAAGAGGGTGTGGAACCAGGTACAACATTGTTGATGTCAGATGGGTATTGGCCAAAAGCAGAGAACACCAGATGTCTATTCTTGTTCTGGGGCTGGGATTTAGCTCAGTTGGTAGAGCACTGCGCTGTAGTCTCTGAGGCCCCAAGTTCAATTCCCAGCACCACAAAAATGGGAGAAGGGCCTGGCAATCCACTTCCAAGGCAATCCCGAAACAGTCAGCCATTGAAAACCCTATGAGGGTCGCTATGAGTCGGATACCAACTCGACGGCACCTAACAACAACAACAACATCCGTGTTCTATTGACTATGCAAAGGCATTTGGCTGTGTGGATCTCAAAAAATTATGGATGACATTGTGAAGAATGGGAATACCAGAGCACTTAATTGTATTCATGAGGAATCTGTACATGGACAGGAGGTAGTCATCACACAGGGATATATCTTCTCACCATACCTCTTCGATCTCTATGCTGAGGAAATAACCTGAGAAGCTGGGCTTTATGAAGAACATGACACCAGGATTTGAAGGAAGACTCATTTACAACCTGCATTATGCAGATGACACAACTTTGCTTGTTGAAAATGAAGAAGATGCAAAACATTTACTGATGAAGACCAAAGAACAAAGCCTTCAGTATGGATTGCATCTCAACATCAACAAAACAAAAATCCTTACAACTGGGTCAGTAAGCAACTTTATGATACATGGAGAAACGATTGAGGTTGTCCAGGATTTTGCCTTACTTGGTTCTACAATCAACACCCACGGAAGCAGCAGTCAAGAAATCAAAAGGCTCATTGCATTGGGAAAAGCTATTGCAAAACACCCCTTAAAAGTGTTGAAAAGTAAACATGTCACGTTGAAGAGGAAGGTGTGCCTCACTCATGCCAAGATGTTTTCAGTTGTGTCACATGCTTTTAAAAGCTGACAGTAAATAAGGGAGACAGGAGAAGAATGGATGCTTTTGAATTAAGGTGCTGGCAATGAATATTGAAGGTAACATGTTGTTGTTGTTGTTGTTGTTGTTGTTGTTGTTACGTGCCGTCGAGTCGGTATCCGACTCATAGCGACCCTCTGTACAACAGGTGAAACACTATTTTTCAGTGCTTCTCTGCTATTCATAGGGTTTTCAATGGCAGATTGATTTTTTGGGGGAGGGGACTGCTAGGTCCTTCTCCCAAGCCTACAGCTTCTGCTGTTCTCTGGTGGTCTCCCATCCAGGTACTAACCAGGCCTGACCCTGCTTAGCTTCCGAGATCTGACGGGATCAGATGCCACAGGGCTACAGCTGCAGGCAGAAGGTAACATGGACTGCCAAAATAACCAAGAGAGCCATCCTAAAAGAAGTACAACCAGAATGCTCCTTGGAAGCAAGGATGACCGCACTGCATCTTAGGTCTTTTGGACATGTTGTCAGGAGGGACCAATCTCTGGAGAAGGATATCACATTTGAGAGAATGGAAGGTCAATGAAAAACTGGAAAACCCTCAACTAGATGGATATACACAGTGGCTGCAACAATGGACTTCAACATAAAAAGATGGTGTGCCTAGCACAGTGTCAGGTAGTGTTTCATTCTGTGGTACTTAGGTCACTATGAGTCAGACCCAAGTCAACGGCACCTAACAACTACAAAAACAGCGTTATTTATTGCCTTTCCAGTCCTCCACTACCTGTTGGATCAAACCCCATGTTAAATTCTCTCTATTAAAACACCTTATGTGCTTCTCCAACATGGACAAACCTTGAAAATATAATGTTAAGAGAAATAAAGTGGACACAAAGCAGAAATATTAAATGATTCCATTTATTATAAGTACCCAAGATAGGCAAGTTCATAGAGGCAGGAAATAGATTAGAAATTATTATGGAGCAGGGGATAGCAGAAAATAGTGAGGTATTGCTTAATGGTTAAAAAGTTTTATTTGGAGTGATGAAAAAGTTTTGGAAATAGATGGTAGTAATGGTTGCACAAGAATGTGAAAGTAATCCATGCCTCTTAATTGTACACTGTCATGGTTAAAGTGGAGTTGGAGATATAATTCAGTGGTAGAGAGCTTGCCTAGCATGCACAATGCCCTGGGTTCCAGCACCACAAAACAAATAAATAAATAATAACTTGGAGAGGCAGTCGTGATGGTGCATAGCTGTATCCCAGCACTTGGGAGGCTGAGGTATAAAGAAAAGGAGTTCAAGGCCAGCCTGGGCTACATAGTGAGACCCTGTCTCATAAAACCAGGGCTATAGACACAGTTCAGTGGTAAAAAGCTTGCCTCACATACATAAAACCTAGGGTTCCACCCCCAGCACCACATAAATAAATAAATTTATAACATGGAGAGCCAGTGGTAATGGTCCATATCTCCTATAACCCCAGCATTTGGGAGGTTGAAGCAGGAGGATCAGGAGTTTGAGGTTAGTCTACAAAAAAATTAAAATTAAAATTAAATAAATAAATAAAAACCTTGAATGTTGCATGCTTTGTAGTCAAGAAAATGGGCAACCACAGCCTTAACCTTAAGCAAGAAGGTCAATATCAACAGAAACGTTAAGTGTGACTCATGTACTTCCTCCTGATGGACTTCTTTCTTAGAAACCATAACTCCAAAGTAATCGTGGGAAAAATATCAGACAAACCAGATAAGTGGACATTCTTATAAGGTTACCTGGTCAGTCTTTCTCAAAACTATCAAGGTCATGAAAAACAAGGAAAGACTGAGGAATTAGCACACACAAGAGCAGACTAACAATGCCGGGCAATGGAGTATTTGACTTTCTGTACCTGGATGATGTCATTTAATATTATGATCTCCAAGTTTATTCACATTGGTGCAAGTGACAGGACTTTGTCCTTTTTATAGGTGAATAGTATTCTGATGTTTGTATATATACCACATTTTTCAGATCCCAGGAAAAGGTAAAGTTGGTAGAGAGAAATTGATTAACTATTATGAAGTCATGAGCAAGTGGGAGGAATAAGTCCTGGTGTTCAATTACACATAAGGGTGATTATAGTCAATAATGTCATATCATATAATTTGAAATAGCTAGACGTGAGGATTTTCAATGTTTGCATCATCACAAAGAAATAATATTTGAAATGATGGATAACCTAAATATCCTGAATTGATCATTACACAATGCATAAATGTATCACATATCATACCATGCCTGCAGCCACACCACTGTGGAGTCCGATCTCATCAGTTTTTGGAAGCTAAGCAGGGTTAGTACTCGGATGGGAGACCACCTGGGAACACCAGGTGCTGTAGGCTTTAGTAAAGGACTCAGCAGCCCACTCCCAAAACAATCAGCCATTGAAAACCTTATGAATAGCAGAGAAGCACTGACAATGGTGCCAGGCATGGCACAGTGTCAGGTAGTGTTTCGACTGTTGTACACCGGGTTGCCATGACTTGGACCTGACTTGACAGCACCTAACTACAACAATCATACCATATTCCATCATGATATACAATTATTTTGTCAACTGAAAAAGTAATAAAATTATAAAAAGAACATATCTCAGTGATAGAGAGCTGGCCTAGCATGTCTGAGACCATGAGTTTGATCTCCATCATTGCAAAAGAAAACAAAGTAAATAAAGTAAGACAATGTGGTCCTCTGAAGTGGATCTTGGAACAGAGAGAAATAACGAGAGAATTGGTTAAATCTGAAGCTTTTTTTAAGTCAATAAATCGGGTATTTTCTTCCCATAATACCATAGCCCCAGTCTGATAATGAGCAAACATAGCTAGGATTACAGGCTTGTGTCACCCCACCCAGCTCTCAGTCAGTCATAGTTTTGACAAATATATCCTGGTTATGTAATATGTTAACATTAAAAGAACCTGGGTGAAAGATGATTAGTAGTTCTCTGGACTGTGTTTGCAACTTTTTGGTAAGCATAAAATTATTTCTCAAATGAGAAATTTATTTCATGCTGTGATGAACACAGGAGTGCAGATCTCTCTGCAGTCACTGACTTCAGTGACTTCCACACCACAATGTAAACACATAGCAAGACATCACACAGCGCCTCTTAAAAATACACATTATTTGCCAACGAAAATATTTTTAAGCCAGGCGTGGTGGTGCACACCTGCCATCCCAGCACTCAGGAGGAGGAGGCAGGAGGATTGCTACCCAGCAAGATTCTATCTCAAAATAAAAAATAAAAAGGGGGATGGGGTGAAAAGAAAAAGAAAAAAAATGAAATATTTTAAAAGAAGTTTATTGAAAATAAACCAAAAACCATAACTAATTTATGTATATTTTCTTTTTTCTTTTGTTTTTAGTACTTAGAGGTTGAGCCCAGGGCCTCAAACATGTTCTTGCAAGTGTTCTACCTTGCCTTGCAAGTGTTCTACCACTGAACTGCACCCCCAGCCCATTTATTATTTTTTATCTTGAGACAGGGTATCACTCAGTTGCACAGGCTGCCTGTGACCTTGAACCTGTGATCCTCCTGCCTCAGCCTCCTGAGTCACTAAGGTTACAGGCCTGTGCCACCATGCCCAGCAGCTTCCTATTTTTTGTTAACATGTACTAATTATACCTATTAACAAGGAACAGTGTGAAATTTCAACACATACGTGAAGCATGTGCTGGTCAAATTAACATTTCCATCTCTTTATCATTTCTTTAATACATACTTTCTTTTATTTCTTCTTTCCCTTCTTTTTTTTTTTTTTCTCTTTGTTCCCCCAGCACTGGTGATGGAGCCCAAGACCTCACACATGCTAAGCATGGGTTCTTCCACTGAACCACACCTCTAGGCCTTGTCATTTCTTTATGTTTGGAGCCTTTGAGCTCCTCTCTTTGAGATCTTCATAAAACATATAATAGGTTATTGTATTTTGTTTCCCGAATTGAATCCTGATTGCCACAGGGATCAATTATCCATAATTACAAATTAGATTAAGTAGACGTGCGGAATCTAATCCATGTAAATGAATGTGTCAGTTGCAACCTGTTGCTCATAATTTCTGATTGGCAAATCATAAACTTTGAAATTATACTTAGCTTGGGAAGAATTTGGATGTTGCCCCTGGTGCTTGGGGTTTGAATGCCATTGTGTCTAAATCAACTATGATTCAACCTATCTGCCCTGGGTGAGTTTAAATTTTTAAGGCAATATATCTACTCTTCTAGATGGATTCTTGGTGAGGGATGAGTTGAAAGGGATTTGTTGTTGTTGTTGTTGTTAGGTGCCGTCGAGTTGAGACCGACTCATAGCAACCCTATATACAGCAGATCAAAACACTTTGCAATTCTGTGCCAGGCACACGATCTTATTTATGTTTAAGCCCATTGTTACAGACACTATGTCAATCCATCTCATGGAGGGTTTTCCTTTTATTTGTTGACCTGCCACTCTCCCAAACATGATGTCTTTCTCCAGGAATTGATCTCTCCTGACTACAGGTCCAAAATATGTAAGCCATTTTTTTTTTCCGGTACTGGGGGTTGAACCCAGGATCTTGTACTTTTATGCTCTGCAAGTGCTGGACCACTGAGCTGCACCCCCAGCCCATTTTTTTACTTTTTGCAACAAGGTCTCATGAAGTTATACAGACTGCCTCTGGTATCGAACTTGGGAGTCTCTTACCTCCACCTCCCAAACCACTGGGATTACAGGCGTGTGCCACCATGCCCAGCTTAGTCTGGGCATTCTTCCTTCCAAGGAGCATTCTGGTTGCACTTCTTCTAGGACAGATCTGTTGGTTCTTTTGGCAGTCCGTGGTATATTCAATAGACGTCTCCAGCACTATTTTCTGACCAATATTTTCCACCTAATATTTTCCTATTGATAATTCTACATAATGAAATTAACCTAATGCAGGTAGTAGGATTCAATGAATGATCTTCCTTTCCAAACCACAGAATTAAAGACTATTTGCACACCCAGAAGGCATGCCTCTAGCAATTCATCCTACCCATGCATGTACCCTAACGGGGTTTCTGTATTACCATTTCCCAAAGTTTGGTGTTTTGCCTTGAATCTTCATCTCATATCTACATATCCTTGTACTGTTATTCTGCTGGGATTTTTCTTTATAAGAATTCTGTTTTTTATTTTAAATCGTTGCCCGTAAAATGGAATTTCATTTTCTCAGCAATAAAGAAGAATGAAATAGTGTCATTTGCAGCAAAATGGATGGAACTAGAGAACATCATCTTAATCTATCTAACCCAGTCCCCAAAAGAGAAATACCCTATGTTCTCACTCATATGTGAAAGCTAAGTCTAACTTAAAGCAAGAAAAAAGAAAACAAAACTATATGTATGTAGATATATAAAAATTCATACTTATCTAAGAAGGGAAAATATAAGCAAAGTTGAAAGAGGAAGGGGGAATCAGTGGGTGGGAGCAGAGGTTGGGGAAAGGGGAGGGGAGGGGAAATAAAGTAGAGGGGAAATGAAGGAGAGGAAAATCTCAAAATACATGATGCAACTATATGAATACATGGGAAGTATGGCACTGTAAAATATGTAAGATGATTAATGTATAAGCAAAAATGATGTAATAGTTCCACAATGGATGTAGCAAAAAGTCTTCCTACTCTGTACCCCACCATTTATAAATAAAAAACAAAAAAGAAAAAATCCCAGATTTCATAGAACTTGCACTCCAATAGCAAGATTGTCAATAAACAAATTCATAACACTATGGATTTGATAGTATTAAGTGCAATCCAGAAAAATAAAGCACCACAAAGTCTCCGAGAATGATGGGAAGCAAGGTTTTTTCACCATGGTCAAATATGTTAGCAGGGAAAGTGGATCTGGGAAGCTGGCAGCAAACCTCAGTTTTCGTGTTTGGTGTATAAAAGAATTTATACCCAACACAGAAAGTATAGTTGAGAACACAGGGAAGGTTTATGGAGAAAGATAGTACACTCTCAGGAAGTGAGGGTGGGCAAGAGGAGAGATACTGCACAGATCTAAGGTCAGACAGGATTTTTATAGGGGAACTTTGGTCTCTGGGAGAAAGAGTTTACACCTGGAGCCTTCATTTAAATTAGGTTAATGGACTTCCTGTTGTTGTTAGGTGCTATTAAGTTGGGTCCAACTCATAGCAACCCCATGTACAATAGAATGAAACCCTCTCCAACCCTGTGCCATGCACATGATCTTTTTATGTTTAAGCTCTAGTGTTTTCGAAAGAATGGACTTTGGGGTGGATGCTTTAAAGATTAAGGGTATAGGTGGTTACTGGTCTTGGTTCGGGGGCAGAGTCCACTGAATAAGACCCTCCTCCCCAGCTGCCTGAGGTTCATGTCACTTTTTTTATCATCCATCATGGCTGAAGCAAGAGTCATTCTTAACCCCCTTCTTCCACCCTTTTGCTTGCTAATGGCCAAGCTAACCTACCTAGCAAAGTACACATAACATAAAATCTGTCACTGTAACCATTTTAAAGTGCACAATTCAGAGGCACTTGTCACAATAACAGTGATGTGCAACCATCACCTCTAGCTAGTTCTAGAACATTTTCATCAACCTCAAAAGGAGATCTTTTGTGCAGATGGATGGTCAAGAAAGCAACTTTTTTTATTTTCAGTGCTAAGGATGGAACCTAAGTGCTGGTGCATGATAAGCAAGCCCTCTACCACTGAGCCACACCCACAGCCAAGAAAGGTGACATCTAGGCAGAAATCTGAAAGAAAAGCAAATGATAACCATATAAAGCCTGCAGCGGTAGCCCTGTGGCATCCGATCCCGTCAGATCTCCGAAGCTAAGCAGGGTCGGGCCTGGTTAGTACCTGGATGGGAGACCGCCTGGGAACACCAGAAGCTATAGGCTTGGGAGAAGGACCTGGCAACCCCCTCCCAAAAATCAATCTGCCATTGAAAACCCTATGAACAGCAGAGAAGCACTGATAATAGTGTTTCCCCTGTTGTACAGAGGGTCGCCATGAGTCGGATACCGACTCGACAGCACCTAACAACAACAACAACAACAACTACATGTTACCTTCAATATTCATTGCCAGCACCTTAATTCAAAAGCATCCATTCTTCTCCTGTCTCCCTTATTCACTGTCAGCTATGAGTCGGATACCGACTCGACGGCACCTAACAACAACAACAACCATATAAAGATTTGATAGAACAGGGTACGGTGGCCATACCTGTGGTCCCAGTACTAGGGAGGTTGAGTCAGAAGGATCTCGAATTTGATGCCAGCCTGGACTACATAGTGAGACCCTGTCTCAAGATACATAAATAATAGATTTGATAACCTTCAAAAACTACCTTCTACATAACCCCATACTGTTATTTTGTGCATACTCATCTTTAAGCAATTCTACTTTTTATTTAAGTGCACACTGTTAATGGAATATTACTTGGCAACAAAAAAGAATGAAATATTTATCCACACTGCAGTGTGGACAAACACAAAAAAAAACACAATGCTCTTAAAAGAGAGACTAACAGGAGAAACTGTTCTTCATGGCTTTGAGGGGACAGCAAGGACTCCATAGCTAGACATGTCGAAGAAGCAGATTGTAGCTTAACCTCAGAAGAACTTTCCAGCCTTGTAAACTACTCCCCATGAAGCCATCCAGCTCTGAATTTCAATAACTTCCTCCTTAGTGCACAACCCCAAAGCTTCAATAAGCAGAATTCACACACTACAATGCCCGAAGAGGATATGCAAGTCATGCAAGCTTCAGACGACAAGGAAGTGCCCTTATGCATTAGCCATCAAAGAAATGCAAATTGTGCCAGCCTTGCTGACACCTGCGGAAAAATATAAGTAATCCTTTTTACAAACTATTTTTATACAAATTATTATCCTACTTTCCACCTTCCCCATATTTCATATACGAGGGGCTCCCTGTACTCCTTCAAGCCTCCTTATCTCCTTTCACACAGCCAGACATGCACAGACTTGTAAAAGTTCTGTGTTCTCTCTAAATTCCTTGTCCTCCAGAAAATCTAAGACTCCCCACTCTTCTCCTTCTCACCATTAGCCAATCGGGTTTAGCCAAGACTGTGAGGTCAAACCCCTAATCAATTAGGTGAGACCCAGTCATAGAGATTGCATGAAGAAATAAAAGACCAGTTTGCTTGCTGGCTAGACTCACAGCTGACACCCTCTTTGCAAAAAGAGTTTGCCTTGCCAAGATAAAACTTAAAATCTTTAATTCTACTGTCTTCATTATCAACATCGGGCATATCTCCAACACTGTTAAAATTCTATCAAATTAGCACAGTTTTATGAGCAGACAGTAAAATACCTGTTGGCAATACAAATTGCTACAGCCTTCGGAACTCCTGGATTTGTTAAGAGCTGTAAGAATGTACTCTCCCTTTGGCTTTGTTTTTGCAGGGCTGGGAATGAACTCAGGGCTCCATGCATATTAGGCAAGTGCCGTACCACTGAGCTACATCTTCAGCCTACTCTCTTCCTCTGACACAGTGATTCCAGTTGGGGAAAGTTATCTTCAAGAAATAATTCAACAAAAGAAGAAAAATCTAAAGCTGGTATTTCAGCCTTATTTATCTTTTTTTTTTTTTTTTAGGCAACAGAAAGGGTGCGTTAACCATGATCTATGTGCTCTGTGGAGTGTGAAGCAGCCTCTGAAGTGGAAATAAGGAAGTCTATAAGCAAAGCAGGCTGGGGTTTGGCTCAGTTGGTAGAGCACTGCTCTGTACTCTTGGAGACCCTGGGTTTAATCCCCAGCACCGCAAAAATGGGAGAAGCACCTAACAGTCCCCTCCCAAAACAATCCTGAAACAATCAACCATCGAAAACCCTATGAGTGGCAGAGAAGCACTGACATAGTGCTGGACATGGGTGTAGTGTCAGGGAGTGTTTCATTCTGTTGTACATCAGGTCACTATGAAAGCACTGTCATATATAGTGTTGGAAAATGAGGCCACCAGCCTGAAAGGCATTCAAGAAATGACTAGGGAAGAGTTGCCTCCTCAAAGTACAGCCAAGCTTAATGATGGGAATGGAGTAAAGCCCCTAGATCCTTCATTTGCTGATGTGGCATGACTCAGAATGAGAAGAAACACGATGGCTGAAACAATGGGCTCAAACATAAAAGACCATATGTATGGCACAGTGCTGGGTAGTGTTTTTGTTCTGCTGTACATAGGATCGCTATGAGTCAGACCTGACCCAATGGCACCCAACAACAAACTCCACTGGAAGAATCCCTCTGAGGAGTTCTCTGAGGAGAACTCTGAGGAGTTCTTACCCAGAAGTCAACAGGCACCTGCACTGCCCAAAAGTCCCTCCATAGAGCCCCTCTGATGAGTCCCACCCCCAACCCCAGGGAAATGATTTACCCACAATTCTAAGAGGCTGCTAAAATGCCCTTAGAGAAGCCAGGCACAATGGCACATGCCAGTAATCCCAGCACTTTGGAGGCTGAGGCATGAGCATCATGGGTTCAAGGCAGAGGCAGCCTTTGCAGCTTATTGAGACAATATCTCAAATTAAAAAAAAAGAAAAGAAAAGAAAAAGGTCCTGAGGGTGAAGCTCAATGGTAGAGCTTCACAAGCCTAGCAACCACAAGTCCCTGGTTCAACCACCAAGAACAGAAAGAAAGAGAAAGGAGAAAGAAAGAAAGAAAGAAAGAAAGAAAGAAAGAAAGAAAGAAAGAGAGAGAGAGAGAGAGAGAGAGAGAGAGAGAGAGGAAGGGAGGGGAAAGTCCTGAAACTACAGAAATGTAAAATCAGCAGCAGCCATGGAAAACATCTTTGCGCTTCCTCAGTGTGGTACACATAGACCATGTTGCTATTGTTGTTGTTGTTGTTGTTAGGTGCCATCCAGTGGGTATCCGACTCATAGCGACCCTCATAGGGTTTTCAATGGCTGACTGTTTCGGGATTGCCTCAGGAGTGGATTGCCACGTCCTTCTCCCATTTTTGCGGTGCTGGGAATTGAACTCTGGACCTCAGAGACTGCAGTGCAGTGCTCTACCAACTGAGCTAAATCCCAGCCCACACATAGACCATACAGTTCAGTAATTCTGCTGCTAGAACTATATCTCCAAAAATCAAAAACAACTGGCATGCAAAAACTTGTACATAAAACTTCATAGCCCTATTACTCACAATAACCAAAAGATGGAAACAACTCAAATGTCCACCAACAGATAAATGAATAAACAAGATGTTATATCATACAATGGAATATTATACAGCTCCAAAAAGGAATGAAACATTGATACATACTACACCATGGATGAACCTTGAAAACATTACACTGAGTTAAAGAAGATAGACACAGCCAGGCAGGGTGGTGTGCACACCTTTAATCCTAACCCTTGGGAGGCTGAGGCTGGTGGATAGCAAGTTTGAGGCTAGCCTGGGCTACGTAGTAAGACCTTGTCTCAAAAAAAAAAAAAAAAAACTATTGCCAGTAAAACATAAACAATCCAAATATGCAAATAGTAGTTGAAATGAACAATCACAATAGAGGAGCTCTTTTAAAAATAAAATTAGCCAGATGCGGTGGTGCATGCCTATAATCCCAGCAACTCAGGAGGCAGAGGCAGGAGGATTGCAAGTTTGAGGCCAGTGGCAGTCTGCATAATTTAATGAGATCCTGTCTCAAAAAGAAAAAAATGGGCTGGGGGTGCAGCTCAGTAGTCCAGCACTTGCAAAGCATGCAAGTGCGAGGCCCTGGGTTTAACCCCTAATACTGCAAAAATAAATTAAATTAAATTAAATTAATCCCAGTACTCAGAAGGCTGGGGCAGGAGGATCAACATGAGTTCCAGGTCAGCCTGAGCTAATAGGGAGACTCTGTCTCAAAAAAAAAAAAAAGAAAAGAAAAAAAAGGAAAAAAAAAAAAAAAAAAAAAAAAAAAAAAAAAAAAAAAAAAAAAAAAAAAAAAAAAAGAAAACACCAAAAAATTAAGAGTAAAAAATAATATAATAAAATAATAAAATAATGGAAAGAAATTCAACTTCACATTGGACAGGGAAATGAAAATGGAAGTAACAATGACTAGCTACTTTTCATTCAGCAGATTGACAATTGCCAAAAAAAAAATTTTTTTAATCAGCAAAAGAACAAATAAGACCCACTGCTTACAAAGAGGTGCTTAAAAAGTGATCCTGTAAAATAGGATCCTCTTATTAGCACTGTACGGGTAGTGGGAATGTGACTTACTGCACTTTGGGAAAGTTACTATGACAATACCTATTTGCCATTGCACATCTGGGACCCCACCCTATGGAAATATGTTTACTGAAGAGTTGTTTTGTAGTGGAAAGAAAAGATAAACCGGTAATACCCCACATGCCCTCAAAGGTGGAGTGATTGGGCAATCAGAGTACACTCATCTCAAGGGATATTATGCAGCTATTAAAAATAATGAGTTAGAAATCTGTTTTCCTGGAGGAAGTCTGTGATGTATGTGTGCTAAGTAAATAAATAAACAAACAAAAATACTAGCAAACATGGGGAAACATAGACAGTACGTGTCTGCAGCCATAGCACCCTAGCGTCTGATCCCGCCTGATCTCAGAATCTAAGCAGGGTCAGCCTGGTTAGTCCCAGGAGATCACCTGGGAACACCAGCGGCTGCAGGCTTGGGAGAAGGACCTGGCAATCCACACCCAAAACAATCCACCATTGAAAACCCTATGAATAGTAGAGAAGCACTGACAATAGCGCCGGGCATGGCACAGGGTGGAGGAGTGTTTCAATCTGTGGTACATAGGGTTGCTGCAAGTCAGACGCAACGAGACAGCACCTAACAACAACAATGACGGAGAGTAAGTTCTCAGATTCGAAGAAAGATTTGGACACAAACACCAGGACACTTTGTACGTTTCACATGAATAACCCGAAAATACACACGCCTATTAATTACGTAAAGAGAGGAGGAGTTGGTTAAAGTGAGGTGAAGGAACAAGAAGGTAAAAATAAATAACAAATACCAAAGTAGAAAATATGCTGAGCTGGCTGGCCCATGGCTGTAGTCCCAGCTACCAAGGAGGATGAGGCAGGAGGGTTGCAAGTTTGAGGCCAGTCTGGGCTACATAGCAAGATAATAACAAAAAAAAAGAAAAAGGAAAGGAAAGAAGGAAGGAAGGGAGGGAGGGAGGGAAGGAGGGAGAGAGGAAAGAAAAAATGAAAGAAGGAAAAGAAAGAAAAAAGAAAGAGAAAGAAAGAAGAAAAAGAAGAAAGATAGAAAGAAAGACAGAGAGAGGGAGGGAGAGAGGAAGGGAGGGAGGGAAGAAAGAAGGAAAGAAGGAAAGAAAGAAAGAAAGAAAGAAGAGAAAGAGAAAGAAGAGGAAGGAATGGAGGGAGGAAGGGAGGGAGGAAGGAAGGGAGGGAAAGAGGAAAGAAGAAAGAAAGAAGGAAAGAAAGAGGAAGGAAGAGATGAAGGAAGGAAGGAAAAGAAAAAAGAAAAGGAAAGACAAGACAGAAGAAAGTATTTATGGCATAATGTTAACTGGAAGCATGAATACAGAAGGTTATAACATGACAGTGCCTGTTTTAAAGCTTAGCATTGGGCTAGAGAATGAATTGGATCGGAATATTCTCCAATAGGAGAGACTGAGCAGTTTTTGTCTTGGGTTTTTGTTCATCCGTTGTCTGTAATGAGGTGATTTTTTATTTTTTAACCTTTCACTGCTGTCATGTTTCTGGGGTCCCACATGGTCCCATAAGGGGCGTCCCTGCACTTGGGTAAGCACTACGATGCCCCATGTCCAGCACCCGCCTGGGAGTCAGCTTTGACCCTGTGATACCAGACAAGGGCGCAGAGCCAGGCTGGGCCACTCTGCAATCATTTCAAAGCACCTTTTACGGCAGCGCAGCAATTCTTTGTTGATGTTCCGTGATACATGTAATCAGTCTTCCCATGAGAATTCAAGTGGCAGTTTTTCACCACTTCAAAAGCAGCACAATGACAATTGCAATGGTTGGGTTTTGTCCATACCTCCAATTATACTAATTATTCCCATGGGGTAATTGTGAGGACAACTTAGATGATGTAAGCATGCTATTAAATGCTTATCTTTCTTTTTTCTTTCGTCCTCCTCCTCCTTCTCCTCCTCCTTCTCTTCCTCCTTCTCTTTTTCCTCCTCCTCCTCCTCTTCTTCTTCTTCTTCTTCTTCTTCTTCTTCTTCTTCTCCTTCTCCTTCTCCTTCTCCTTCTCCTTCTCCTTCTCCTCCTCCTCCTCCTCCTCCTCCTCCTCCTCCTCCTTCTTCTTCTTCTTCTTCCTCTTC